>JAADYI010000884.1:0-11635 GCA_023338185.1 Lagenidium sp. CBS 127285
GCCATCGTCAAGGTGTCGATGTGGCTTCTTTGCGCTAGGCGTGAAATCGCAAACTGCACAGATGCGATCGCATATTCGTCCGAACCAAGGCGCAACCAAGAAGAACGGGCGGCGTCATCAGTGCTTGTCACGTGAACTGCGACAGGTGTCAACAATGCCCCCGTATCCAAATGAAGCGTTTAGATTCGCTGAAACTATGCTTCTAAACGCATTCATTGGTGGAAACAAGTCATCATCATATGTCTGATTGGCCAATTTCGCCTCTGTTCGAGATCGTTCGAGAATCCCCGGCGGTGATTGGCCCAACTCGCTGTCTTCAAGAATAACTTTCTCGAACAACCGCTCAGGTGCAGGGACGATTGCTTGCCCCACCACCTGGCGAAATCGCACTTAATTAGATTCTCGTGGTAATGGTGCACGAGGGATTCCTTCAACAACGCTCCCTCGAACAATGGAGGTCATTGGTGTCGGGATCGCGACGATCGACGTGATCTGTGACGTTGACTCGTTCCCGGAGGGTATGTCTAGGGTCTCTGAGCGTGTATACACGTGAGGTTCTGTCACGTTGCTGAAGAATCTTGAATACACGGGCCCTGGAACGCAGAGGATTCCAAGGTACCGTCATGACGTGAGGTTGGTGTCCTTCCCGGCATGTTGATTTGCAACTCGGGAACGCGTAGATTCGAGCGACGGGCTGCCGCAAGTCAAGGTCCGTTGGGCAGTCCGTATTTTGGAATCATGCTAGTTGGCGAGGCCTCACGAAATGGGCTTCGCAGGGGTGGGAACGTGACGAATGCTTTGGTGTGGCTGTCAAAGCTCTTCGCTCGGCCAATTGGCTGTGACCCGGCTGACCCATTGCGAGGCTGTAGGTTGTCTGTTCGCAACTCGGGCGCCCGTGTCGCTGGCTCGGGACCACTACGGATCCCGCCAAGGATGACGATGCGGCCTTTGTCCACCGAGACCTCGCTCAGTGCAACGTCGATCCGAGTCTCACTACGATCGTCCCATCAGGGGCGATGCCCCTGTCCGTAAGTGGAGAATTTTTGTCTTCTTTGCTCTTGCTGAGTCTTGCGTCATTGATCGAAATGTGTGAGTTGTAACTGTAGTACATCATCGCCAGCAAGTCGACTGGGACGCGAACGATCGTCCACCATCGCGATCTTCCCGAACTGGCATTTGACGCATTTCGAGATCGCTTGAGCGGCTTTATCAAAGATGACTGCCAACAGCAGCGATGGATTCATTTTGAGGGACGTAATCTCGTTGAACTTCGTCGGATGATTGAATATGTGCACGACTGTTCCCCGTTGTCGATCGTGTCACTGGAAATCGAGGCCATGCGCAACGATTGGGATGCAATCAGCTCGTGAGTCCCAACCTGCTCTCGGTGGACTGACTTAGATGACATTGCTGAGAGGTGTACGTATTCACAGATTGATCCCTCTCGTTCATTATGTATTCGCGTCGAAAGACTATGTCCGCAAGAAGCTCGGTCACAGGGACGCCGAGAGTTTCCTCGCTAAGCAAGCACAAAATCAGAACCGAACGTGGAAGACCAAATCCATCATCTGCCCATGGGGAAGTGACGGTGTATTCTTTTACGATTTCGAGCATTCCCGTAGTTTACACGTTAACACAAGAGTTCTGCGAGCGGTGAAAGATTCGATTGGAGCTGGGGACGCACTCATTGGGGCCAGCATTGCTTGTCTTGCCAGCAGAATCCCACTGGATTCGGCAATGCGCATTGCCGTCGATGTCGCCACCAAGAAATGTGAACAATTTGGTTTCCGTTTCGAGGCTCATGCGATAGAGGAGTTCATGAGCAGCATCACAAATGCTGCTAAATCTAAGTGAGGGCTGTATTTGGTCATAAATTACGGGGATTGGTGCCACTGCCCATGAGAGTGTGAAGATATGACGTTTTACACTCGTACACCTTCGAGAGACGACTGCAACACCGGCATACTAGCAGCATTTGCCGTCGGAACGGTGCCACCCGAAATGCTTCGATTCGACCCCAGACCATCTTCCGGAGCAAGTGACATCTCACTTCGCGGCGACTGGAGTGCCGAAGACGACTCAGATGTTCTTTGCGTTCCCATCGATTCACAAACATTGCCAGAGTCTTTAACCGAAACAAGTCGCATCTTAATGTTTTGAAAAATCGTTCCGATTTGTCCGCCAATGTCCTTCTTCTCCGCCCACTTCGTCAAGCTCAGTCGGGATGGTCGCTCCTCTTCTTCGTCCTGGAAAGTAGCCTCCAGTTCGCTCGCATCGGACGGGTACGACGCCTCAACTGAAGATGGCATGAGGCACGGACGGAGTTCGAGCTGGTGATCAGTCCCTATGACATCGCATAGGAGCTCGATGAACTCCATTGCACGACAGTCAGGCTGTTGCATCTTGTTAATCGGCCAATCGTGTAGACGAAGCTTTCCCTTGACCCCACTTGGTTCCACGACCACATCTATGCGCCTCCATGGGACTGCCTTTTGCTGGTTCTCGATGAGGTCAAATGTAAACTCGACCTCTCGCTTGTTGTCACAGTCATACTCGGCAACACTGGAGAATCGTTTGCCATTGGATACATCAAGTCCGGCGTCGGGATCATCAGTTTCAAATTCATGGTCCACACAGTCGTCCAAACGCGTGAGCATCTCCCGGACGCAGCAGTGGAACCCTCGATGCCGAATGTGCCAGCGCCACTGAGAATACCGCTTGGTCAACAAGTTACTCGGGTAGGGATTGTAGTTCCGGATTGACGCCGATGCAAACGGAACTACGACATCGCCATCGGCCATTGCGACAAGCGTGCAATACCGGAATCGTCGAAGTGCGGAAATGTAGTCACAGTCTGCCGACGAGCAAGACAGTCAGTGTTGCTAGTTCGATGTCAGGCAATGAAAATCCCCATTCATACCTGGGTCGCTCATCTCGGCAATGATAGGGCGCTTCCAAGGATCGACATCAGCAATCTGTTGGGGGTCTACAATTCAGAAACCACTTCTGTCAATCTCACCGTTCAATTCCGCCAACCTCCCGCGACGCTTGCTCACCATTCGAGACCAAGAGATCAACCCCCGTTTGACCATATAGAGACTTGGAGGCAAGCACAGTATGGACACCGTACCGCCAGACGTTCTGCGCAAACACAAAGCCGACTCGTCAATCCAAGAACACAACACCACGCCAGGCCCCTTCATATCCTCTCCGACATACCTTGAAAGTCGACTCGGCGCGAGGACGCCGGGAACCGAGATGCGGCGTGCAGAGGGTGACGAAGCTCACGTACTCCATGTTGAGGATAGAGAGCTCCCGCTGGACCTCGACAATCGCATAGCGCGAGTAGAGACCACCGAGGGAGTGCCCCACAATCGAAAACTTGTAGGTCTCGACGCTCGGATGCAGGTCGTACTTGAGGATCTCCGTGACGATTTCTTTGGCGAGTTTTTCGCCGCCGACGTCGACCCCGAGGGACGTCTGTTGGTGATTGACGCGGCTCTTGATCACGAGCATCTCATCCCGGCGGTATTTCTGCATGAGCACGCGCTCGACCGAGTCGAAATCGCTCGGCGCGCCATTGTTGCCGTGGACGAGGACGACAATGTGCTCGGGGAGGAAGAGCGGCCCCAGTCCCGGCGACGAGGGCTCCGAGGTCGTCGAGGAGGAGCTCATTTGTTGGTTGTTGTCTGCTTGGTGTGGGGTAAAGTCGCTATTGGGCCGATCGCTTCTGGTTCTGCACTATTCAGTCGACGCGTCAGTCGTGTCTGTTCTGTCGGACGGTGGTGGCGGTGTTGGTGTTGGTGGTGTTGGTGGAGTGTGGGTTGTTGTTGGTGTTGTTGGGAGCGAGCGGGGGTTCTTGATGACGACGTCACCAGGATAACAACCCCGAGTCGATGTCGAGTGTATGGAGCTCGTCGTCGTGGCGTTTCTCGTTCGCCAGCTGGTGCGAGCTCACGCTTGGTGGTGGTGGGGAATGTGGAGCAAGGTGGAGGGCGCTGGGCAATTAGTTGGATATGGAAAGAGGTCGACAACGACGTCGACACAACTGGAGGGGAAGCCAACAAGCGTGATCGATCCCCTGGTGGGGCGGTCGCGGCCACGGCGGCGGTGATGCCAAATGTGTGTGTTGCGCAGGTGGAAAGTAGAAAACGCACCCAATGGAATCATGTTTTCAGGTTGATGATGCCCACAATCTCAAGCTTGAACAAACCAACACGCTCAGACAAGAAGAATTGGTTCTGGTTTCCCCTTGGTTGCGGATTGGTGGAAAATGCAGAGGGCCAATTGTCGAATTTCACCTTTTGTGTGAGGTTCACACATTTGGGATTTACAACATATCGATGGCACAATGTACCGATGTCATCCACATGAAGACAGAAGTGGGTCACATTCTGGTCTGATTCACTTGAATGTACCCAATATTCGGTACGTGCCTTTCAACGAGAAGTGCGCCTGTCTGCTCGTCACAGAGCGTGGGCATGCCGCCCCAATTATTGGCCCCGCCCGCAGCTTCGGCCGCTCTGGGGCCCCGGGCCTTGGGGCCCGTGTGCGCGCAGCCAAGAAGCGACCCACGCAGACTCCGGCCCGCCCATCGCATCGCCTCCCACCGCTGCCGTTGCTGCTCACGCCTCCGCCTCCGCCGCCGCCAGCGACGACGACGACGAAACCATGGGCGACCAGCTCGTGCTCAACATCGGGCTCATCTCGATCGGGGCCATGGTGCTCCTGTTGCTGCTCTTCATCCTCTTCTGCTCGGACGCGTGCCGCTCGCCCCGGCGGGGGCCCTACCGGGGGCTCTCGATCGACATGATCAACACGCTCGGCCAGGAGTTCCTCCTCCGGGAGAACCTCGAGGACACGATCCTCGAGGATGGCCGCGCCGAGTGGCAGTGCGTCGTGTGCCTGCACCTCAACCACCCGGACGTCGGCGCCTGCCACCTCTGCGGGGCGGCCCAGGAGGCCTCGACGCTCCTCCACCACACGACGTTGCTCTCGGACACGGCCATCATGGGCAACACGGTCCTCGGGGCCACGTTCCTCAGCAACTACGGCGGGGGCGCCCCCGCGAGCAACAGCACCAGCAGCGGCTTTGACGCGCTTGGGGCCAGTGACATCTCGATGCAGACCCGCCAGCGGGCCCTCCGGTACCGCCGGCTCAACCGCATGCAGCTCACGCAGCGGCAGCGCGGGGCCCAGCGCCGCCGGCTCTGGCAACGCGTGCGGCTCCCCAACGGCGCGTTCATCTGGGTCCGCACGGCCGTCGACGTCGCCCCGCACCAGCGCCGGGACCACAAGCTTATCGCCCGCCTCCGGAACAATACGCTCATGCGCCGCGACCCCCACGCCAATGACCTCTCCGAGACCATCGCTGAGCAGCTACACCGCAAGAACGCCGCGACGCTGGGCTTTTACAGCGACCTCGACGCTCAGGCGGGGATCGTCAGCTGGAAGAAGACGACCGAGTCCGTGGCGATCCCCATCGAGGAGGACGGACCGTCACTGCTCTTTGAGCCCGAGATCGACCTCGAAGGGCTCATGTCGCTGCCATTCAAGGAGAAAAAGCGCTGGTTCCTCAAGAAGATCGCCTCGATCGCCATCCCATACACCAAGTCGCTGACAAAGATCAAGGTCCGCCGGGCTCACGTCCTCGCCGACTCGGTCGCGGCGCTCACCGAACTCCCGACCACGGATGACAAACTCCGCGAGCACCTCAACGTGACGTTTGACGGCGAGCCGGCGCTCGACGCTGGTGGGGTCCTCCGTGAGTGGTTTGGCCTTGTCTGCAAGGAGCTCTTTGCCCACGACCTGGGGCTCTTCATCACGACTCAGGGTGAAAGCGCGAGCTACTGGATCAATCCCGCGTCGGCCAAGGTCCTAGGGCCCGAGCGCCACCTTGAGTACTTCCGTTTCGCTGGACGGCTCCTCGGGAAGGCCTTCCTCGAGGACCTGATCTTCGACGCACATCTCGCGCTGCCGCTGCTCAAGCACCTCCTCGGCGTCCCGATCACGTTCTCGGACCTCGAGTTCTTGGACGAGGAACTCTACAAGAGCTGCGTCTGGATGCGTGACAACGAGGGCGTCGAGCACCTGTGCGTGACATTCAGCGTGGCTGGGGCCACCGAGGGCGAGCTCATCGACCTCAAGCCCGGGGGCCAGGACATCGACGTCACGGACGACAACAAGCTCGAGTACCTTGCGCTGCTCCTCCGGTACCGCATGCTCGACAGCGTCTCAGAGCAGCTCGGGGCCCTCCTCACGGGGCTCTTCGAGGTCATCCCCAAGAGCTACCTTGCGATCTTTGACTACCAGGAGCTTGATTTCTTCATGTGCGGGCTCCCGATCATCGACGTTCGGGACTGGGAGCAACACTCGCGGATCCGCCACTTTAGCGGCGAGACGGACCACGAGGGCCGTGCTCACGAGCGGGCGGTCGTCGGGTGGTTCTGGGAGGTCGTCCAGGGCTTCTCGGATGAGGAGCGCGCGCGGCTCTTGCAGTTTGCCAGTGGTTCCTCGCGGGTGCCCGTGGAGGGCTTCAAGGCCCTCACGAGCGCGAGTGGTTACGTGCACCAGTTTTGCCTCCAGCTCGTCCCCCGGGGCACGCCCCCACTGGGGCTCTGCCCGAGGGCCCACACGTGCTTCAACCGCATCGACCTGCCGATCTACAAGGACAAGGAAGAACTCGAGACGTATCTCACGCTGGTAAGACGCCACCCTTGTTGTTGCTCCATGGTCGTTTGGTTAGTGGCGAGTGGTGACTGATCTCGTCGGCGCGTGTCTTGCGTGTGTGTGTGTGTGTGCGATGCAGGTGATTCAGATGGAGATCACGGGATTTGGCTTTGAGTAAAACGCTCGACACGACCAAAAAATATCTCGCCGAGATTTACGACGTCGGGCGGTGATGTGACGATACCGTCGGGTATCCGCGGCGTCATCGCCGCCATCGCACCAGAACCAGAACGTTGCTCGTTGTTCGTTTTGTATTTATAAGTCGGGCGGCCAATTTTCACGTTGGGATTGTCTGTTTTGGCACACGCTGTGTGACGAGCAACTCGCGTGTTCTCTCTCTCTCTCTCTCTCGCTCTCTCTCGTGTCAGCGACTATTCCTGCCGACGGCCGTCCCACACACACGAGGAGTGGACCAAATTCCGATGGGGCGTTTTCGCTCGGTGTCTTGTTGTGGGGATGAAGCCTCCGCGGAACAAGAAGCGGCACCATCATCACCACCACCACGGGAAGCACTCCAAAGGCCGCGCCAAGAACTCATCGAGCAGCCCCCGCACGAGCTCGGGGGCCTCGCAGGACACGGCCTTCACCGTCGCGACCCTGACCACGGCCCTTGACGGCGGCGCTGTGGATCCACTGTCACCAACCCCACCCAGTCCGAGTCCCCTCATCGACCGGCCCCACATCGGATCGCGGGTCTCGATCTGTGAGTACTGTAGCAGCAGCATGACCGAGATGGAGCTCCCGCCGTATCCGGACGAGGGCCACCACGACTGCGACGGCCATGGGCCACCCCCGCATGTTGACATCAACTGCGTCTCGAGCCACGCGGCCTTTCGCCTCCGGACGCCGGACCTCACGGGCTTTTTCTGCCAGAGCTCGCGTCTCCTCGGGGAGCTCCAGCGACTGGCCACGCAGGCCCAGGCGAGCCCCGCACAGGGGCTGCTGGACGAGGCCCTGCTCCCCCGACTCCGGACCCAGGTCCTCGAGCTCTTCCCCGTGCTCTTCCGGTCGACCGTGGCCCCACCCGCGGAGGATGAGGAGGACGACGATCGGAGTCAGCCGACGTGTCCCTTTGTCATGCTCCTGTCGATCCTCCTGCCCGTGCTCCGCAAGTTTCTCCAGTGGATCCAGGCGACCAAGGACCTCTGGTGGGTCGGCCACGGCTTTTCACCGGCAGCCCCGGGGTGCGAGCCCGTGGCGGGGCTCTTGGCCTCGCAGCTCGTTCTCCATGACCTCCTGACGCAGCTGATCGCCGAGGCGGACCACATCACAGCGCTGATTGAGGAGAACGAGGAGCATGACCAGGACGTCCTCGCGGTGGCGCAGGCCCTGGCCCCGAGCAAGCAGCGCCGGGCGTCCACGGCTGAGGCGGTGCCCGGGGCCCAACCCGGGACGGCCGTCCGACCCCCCTCCACCAACGACAACCCGCGCCAGTGGCTGCCGCAGATTCGAAAAATCTCGTTTGAATTCGAGGAGGTCATCTCGGAGATCAAATTCGAGCTCGCCGAGCTCACCGAGGCCATTCTGGACAACGCCGAGCTTCAGGTCACGCGCCTCTGCCGACCGCAAGTCACCAAGGACGCCACGACGAAATCAAAGAGCACGGTGGTAGGTCGCAGGCAGGGGTCGTTGTGGCGTGTATCTAACCAACCCACTGTGGCGTCCATAGATCGAGGTGGTCGAAACGCTCGTCCATCAGATCCTCGACCCTCTCACTAAGCGTGTCATCTTGAATGGGCCACTGACAACCTCCAAGTGCTACATCTTCCCCAAAGTGATGGACCGATGCGTTCATGTGCTCATCGAGTACGTGCTTGTCGAATTTCGTGATCCCAAGTGTGAAGTTTGAACATGCTCTCAATCACACAGCGAATATGCTGGTGATCACGGAAAGGTGAACGAGATCTCCATGTCCCAATTCGAGAAAGCGAGCATGCACCTCCGGACGTGGGCACTTCAAGCAGAAGACTTGTCAATCGCCGATCGTGGCCCCCTCCGGACTGGCAGTCCGTTGTGCAAACTCCAGCTCATGCGGATCGGTGCATTCGTTCGCCTCGAGCAACTTTTCCAGGCATGGCAGCGGGGTGGCAAAGACGCGGATAGCACGCTACCGCGATTAACGCTCAAGACGAACTTGGAACATCTACGCAGCACGTTCAAGAAGACGATGACTGCACGAAGCGGTGCATTACAGTCGTAGAAACCTGCCGAGTGGTGGACAGCAAACAAAATTGGCACAAAATCCGCACATGTGATGTATACATTTGCACCACAGAACAACCACGCCGGGAAATGGACGCACAGAGCTAAAACGCCGAGGGGCCACTTTGGTTGCCCTTGGACGTGCAGACGTTCTCCCATAATCGCCGCCGCACATAAGAAAGCGCGGTCGAGCCCAGGGACCACGGCCCGGCAAACGTCGAAGCGTACATCCACCCCTGCGTATCGCCGTGCTGGACCGTGTAACCCCAGCCTTTGCTCTCCATGTAGTCAGGAATCCCGGGGGCAACCTCCTCGAACTTGTTGGAGGTGTGCTTGTCGTCAAACGAGGACCAATTGAGGCGCTCCTTGGCATCCGAGGGCACCCACCCGCCGGTGGTCGTGTACTTTTCATTTTCCCACATCTTGAACACCCGCTCGTTGGCGTCCTGGAGCTTGAGCTTGATCTCGAGGGTGATCGTGCTCTTTCGATTCTGGCTGGAAAAGCTTTCGGGGACATCCAGCGCGTAAGAGTCGCTGTTGATTGCGTCCCCTTGGTTGGCAAACTTGATCACCGGGAGCGCGAGCGTCCCCAGGAGATCGTCGCGGTTGAACGTGTCGGCGTCGAAGACCTCGATCTTGACGACCTCTGTCTTGATGTTGATCACATCGAACTCGAACTTCTCCGCGGGCTGCCACACGGGGTGAAGGCTCTTCTTGATGCACGACGACTGAAACTGCTGCGACCCAAGCTGCAGGCGGACAAACGGGTCGCTCTTTCCGCCCTGGATGGCGAGATCGCTCGCGGGGAGGTCGCTGGCGCGGAGGAGCGTGATCGAGAGCGTCGGCATCGTTCCTGGCAAGACGGTTGATGGTAAAGTGGCTGGGGATTCGTGTGGATTCGCTGCACTACCAATGAGCTGGAGAAGTCGTCGATGACACTTGCTCGCATCCCTGATTTTGCTTGGGGATAATGGGCTCAATACCTCGTTTGAAAGACTATCAACGTATTTGTTTTCCGCTACGATATGAATAAATACATAACCGGAAAATCCTTAAAGAGAGGGAAAGTTTGGAGTATGAGACATTCCATACCCTGTCGAATTTGATGGACGGTGATCGACGTAGGTCCATCCTGAGCCGAGCCCCCAAGCAGAAAGCACAAAGTACGCATGATACCGATCACAGGCAGATTACGAACTTACTATCGACTCGAATTGCATTGTTGACGCTGATGGGGTGGCCCATCCATCCCACCAACCAATTCAGTCTTACAAAACTCAATTCATCGACTATCCGATACTAACTCTCCGTTCTTACGTTGTGCTAAGGGTTAAATCTTGATACCTATGATAATGCATGCCCCGCGAATATCTAGTCTGGGTCAAGAGTCCAGCGCTATGTGGCCGACTCCATGTCACTCGCCCTACAACGCCACAACGTCCATCCGCCGACCTCCGGCGAGCAGCGTGTCAACACGCAACGCGGGCCCTCGACGTCCTCGCGTGACCATGTCGGATGCGGCCGCGCCCTCGGGCTCGGATGGCGTCCTGGTATCGCTCCAGTGGCTGCTCATCGGCTCGGGCATCGTCGTCGCGCTCGTGGTGGCGATGATTATCTACTGCTGCTGGCGCGGGCGCGACGATGGTGACAATGGCAACGGGGGCTTCCGTGCCTCGATGATGGAGAACCTCCTGCGCCGGGAGCACCTCGACGCGAGCTTCGCCGAGGAGGCCGAGAAGGACGCGTGGCAGTGCGTCGTGTGCGCCTACCTCAATGGCCCGACGCGGACGGCGTGCCTCATGTGCGGGACCAACGTCAACTTTCTCCTCTCTCGACGCAAGCTCACGCGGCACCAGAGCTCCCGGACCTTCCTCAGCCAGAGGGACGGTGGCGACGAGCAGAGCGCTGCGGCCGAGGAGGAGGAGCTCGAGGCGGACCTCCGGGCACGCCAGCGGGCGCTGTTCAAGCGCCGGATGAACTCGATGGCGAACCGCAAGAACCTCACCCAGCGGCAGCGTGGGGCCTTCCGTCGGCGGATCTGGGAGCGCCGGCAGCTGGACGATGGCAAGTTTCACTGGATCCGCATGGACTCAACGGGGCCACCGGACATTGGCGATGGGGGCGATACCTTCCACAGCAGCAGCCGAAGCAACCACGAGTTTCTCCACCAGTCGAGCCGCAGCCGCAGCGAGAGCAGCTTTGTCAAGACTGGACCCAATGGCGAGCGCGTCGTGGACGTGCACCTTAAGTCCCAGGGCTTTGTCTGGCAGTACGACGAGCTCGGGCGGCTGCAGTGGAAAGAGGCGAATGAAGGTGAGTGCGACTATTGCTGGCACAGACGAGATATCGAGGATTGACTCTTTCGATTGTGGCCAGTGGCGATCGACATGGAGTCGTTTGAGGACATGTCCAAGGTCTTCAAGAATGACGAGAACCTCGATCTCGAGGGGATCATGGCCCTCGACTTTCGTCGAAAGAAGCAATGGTTCCTCGTGCATCTGTCGCGCATTGCCACGCCAGTGACGGAGGCTGTTTGCAAGCTCGGTGCGTTTGTGTCTGTCGCTCTTGACGTTGACACATCGTGTACTGATAACAATTCTTTCACATGTGTGAAAAGTCATCAATCGTGAGAAACTCTTGGAAGAGTCTGTTGAAAAGCTCACGATGTGTACGCCGAAGGCACTCCACACGTACTTGAAGATCA
>JAADYI010000885.1:0-11623 GCA_023338185.1 Lagenidium sp. CBS 127285
CTGCCACTGCTGCTTCCCTGGACGACGCTCACCGCACCGCCAGACCCGCTCTCCAACAGCAAGTCGCCAGAAACACCGCTTGTCGACGTCCCGGACCGAACCGTCACGTCACCACCAGCGCCACTGGCCGAGGAACCGCCGGACACAACCACAGATCCGCCCGACCCGCTCGTGGACGACACGCCACCAGACACCGTCACCGTCCCGGACGGGCCAGACGACGACGCACCGGCAAAAAGTCCAATTGTTCCAGAGCCACCAGAGTCACCAGCGGTTGGTACAGTTCCAGCTCGTATTGTGATGTTGCCTGATTGGCTTGGAGCTTGTCCAGTCGCAATAAGAATGTTTCCACTCTTTATACTTGCATTCTCTCCAGATGTAAGTCGGACGTCGCCAGTTTGCGAGCCACCGTTTGCTGATGTGAATGAGAGGTTGCCAGTTGACTGGGTACCATTACCAGTTTTGATCATCACGCTGCCGCCAACAGTTGATGACGATCCAGCAGTCGCATCGATGTCACCAGGCAATTCGCCGCTTCCAGCTTTGAGAACCACGTTTCCTGCCACCCCTGAACCAGCTGACCCTGATTGGACCTTCACAGTTCCGGTTGAGGCACCTTGACCAGATGACATTGTTACAGTTCCTGAATTTGTGATCATCATTGTTGGGTCATCCCCTGACGAAATTTGTACGTCACCAGAATGTTGACTGGATTTGGCGCTCGCAATAACAACGCCCATGTCGTGGGTTTGACGCGTTCCTCCATTCACTCGAAGACTTCCAGACACACCAACATGATTGGCGTCGAGGTCAATGTTTCCCGTATCCGCGCTAATCGAGACCGATCCTGATCTGGCAGCACGACTTGTACCAGTTCCAATGAATATTGAGCCGGTGCCTTCGTCAGTGTCTGGCGTACGCACAAACACGTGTCCTGATGAAGTCAATCCACTACCGCTTGCAATGTCTACAGCGCCACCTTCGTCGCGCATCGAGTTCCCCCCAAATATTTCGACTGGTGCCCCTTTATCCAGACTACTCTCTCCTCCGTGGACGCTAACAGAACCACTTTGAGTAGACGAACTACCACTTGCAATTAAAACTGACCCGCTAGAGCCAACGGCCGCGGCACCGGATCGGATTCGAACATAACCGCTGTCACTGGATAGCTGCGCGGTAGTACCTCCATCAGCAGACGTCACGTCGATGTCCCCACTCCGCTGGGGTGAATTTGGACCAACTTTAAAACGTCGATGGTGGGCATGCAGAGCAGCGATAATGTCAATTGACATTTGCTGCTTGTTCACTTCGTGAAACTGCTCAAAGCTGAAGTTCTTCTCCGGGAGCTCAAACTTTGAAACGGAGATATATTCTGGAAACACTTGTTCCACCTGTTGAGCAATCACACCACGAACTTCAACGTCCTCAATCCCACGAATGTCTCGCCAAAGTTTTGAGTAACGGTACTTTTTTATCTCGATAGTTTGTAATCGCTGGAGAATCTCGTCTTCATCCACATCATCAATATCAGTTTTAATACGACGATCTGACGGGTATGTGATTTCAGTGAACTGTGAAGGCACGTGTGTCACCATCTTGTCTGACTGGAGTCTCATAATGATTCCACCCGGAACTTGTGTTTCCGCATGGGCGAAAGTGAGCTCACCGGTCTGAACAGACATGTTCAAATTGTTACCACCAATAATTTCCATGTCGGCAGCTGGTGCGGCCTGGATTGCAATGGACCCTGAACTATCAACGCCAAAGTAGCCTCCACTTTTATCCCCCAACGTAATCGACCCGTGTACAGTTCCGGAGCCAGGTTTGATGTCGATGTTTCCGCCGCGTCCTGTCCCGCCAACACCGCCAGCAAAATGCAGATCACCAGCATCAGCGGCGCCATCTCCGGACATCACAGAAACATCCGCAGCAAGGGCACCCCCCGATTTTCCGGCAATTAGTGCAATGGATCCTGAAGACCCAACATCAGCACTGCCTGTTACCATACGAATCGACCCACTGTTCCCAGTGGATGCGACACCAGTACTCACAGCAACTGATCCACTGCTAAGAGATGAGCCTGACTTGATCTCAACACGACCGGTTGGCGAACCAACTCCAGATGACAATTCAATTGACCCACCTTCCTTGGAGCCCGATTGAGTGTTTCCAGCTTGAATGGCCACCTTGCCACCAGCACCAGACACGCTCTCACCAGCCAATACGTCAACAGAAGCGCCATCATTAGTCGATTGACCAACAGACAACTTCACAGTTCCTGCAGTTCCACTGGAAGTACCAGTGGATATCAAAGTGGAGCCAGATGACCCTGTTGCTTGATTACCAGATCCAACAATAACGCTGCCACTTGAACCACTTCCTCCAGCCCCGGTGGCAATACGAACCGTACCACCCGACATACCAGAACCTGATTCAATTGAGATCGATCCACCATCACCAACCGAATTCGTGCCTCCCTTTACCGACACAGTGGCACTGGCAGCACTAGAACCGGCGCCAGATGCAATGAGGACACTACCAGCTAAACCAGTGGAGGAGTCGCCACTCATTATGTGAACATCACCCGACCGATCTGAGCCCGCAGATCCTGTCAGCATCTGAATGTCGCCACTTGATCCAGTTCCATCCGGTGTTCCAAGTTGCACTCTTCCAGTTGTGCCACTGCCTCCCCCCGCTTGCAGAAGAAGGCTCCCACCAGTTGAACGTTGACTCGATCCAGCATTGATTGATAAAGAGCCACCCTTACTTGACGCCGAGTTACCCCCAGTCATGTCAATACTTCCGCCGGACGAAAAAGCGCTGGCCCCTCCAGCAATTGAAACAGCTCCTCCATCGCCAACGACACCAACTGCACTTCCGGATGAGATGGAGACCTTTGCGCCATTTCCGATTGATGACGTTCCAGCAGCAATGGACACTGTACCAGCATTCGCTCCTGCATCCCCCGTGCCAATACTAATAGAACCAGACGCTTTCGTTGCTGCTGTACCGGTTGCAATTTGAACAGCTCCACTCGACGCACTCTTAACTGCGTTCGAAGAAGCGATGGAAATTGATCCCGTCATGTCAGGGCTTTGACCGGTAACAAGAGTGAGTGAACCACCAGGCCCAGTCGTAGATGTACCAGATTGCATCGAGATGTTCCCGGCATTCAACCCAAGAGAAACATCGAAGCTGCCACCAGTTCCAGTGGAGCTGTCACCTGTCCTCATAACGATTGAACCCACCGCACCGGAATTGGTACTTCCAGTCAACACGTCGACGTGTCCGGACTGACCGGTGGTGGTGTCCCCCGTCCCGACTGTGAGCGTTCCAGATGAGTCTGTAGCAGATCCCGATACTAGTGACACTCGTCCAGAAGCTTCTGTTGAGGAGCCCGAGGAAACATCAATACTTCCACTAACTCCAGCTGACCCGGAAGATGCAGAGTTAACTACCACATTGCCGCTCGATGAAAGTGCGTTGTTACCGCTGATGAGTTGGACCGACCCTCCTGAAGCAGCGACTGCTGTCCCACCTTTAATGGCAACCGTACCACCCACGTCAGTCGACGCTGACCCGCCCAAACTTGCTCCACCCATCAACATCAACGATCCTCCTCGACCACCCCCGGACTCATCAGGACTTGAGCCCTCTCCGGCAGCAATTTGGATGCCACCACCGACGCCCTCCTTCTGTTGCGTTGAAGAGCCGGCGCGGATCTCGATAGCTGATCCCGAGCCGGTCGACGTTTCTCCACCCAATAGAGCAAGCTTTCCTCCATCGGGCAAATTTTGTTTGCCTGTCTCGATTACAATCCAGCCAGACCCTTCTGCTTGTGAACTACCGCTAGAAAGGGTTAAATTGCCAGCAGAACCTGCCTCTCCGGCGTCTTGAGTTGCAATACTGATGTCGCCACTCGATCCCACAGCATTGAATCCGGACGAAATATCAACAGTGCCACCCGCACCGCCAGAAAATGTTGTTCCACCCGCCGATATCGCAACTGAACCGCCATTCGCGCCCTTCCCATTCCCGACGAGAAGACTAATTGACCCAGCACTTCCGGATGACGAGTCTCCGGTGGCGATACCGATTGAGCCCGACGTTCCCTTCGTTGACTGACCGGTTTGCAGAGTGACGATTCCACTCACGCCATCGTTTGCAGAGTCAGCGGAACCGATTGTGATCGTCCCACTAGAAGTTACAGAGGAACCACCGGAAATAATGCTGATAGCACCCCCACTGGCTACTGACGCACTTCCACCAGCTACAGTGACACGACCACCAGCATCGAGTTCTTCATTCATTCCACGAGATTGGCCACCTACCAACTGGATTGAACCTCCGTTGCCACCGTCCTTATCATCAGTACTGAGACCAGCGCCTGCTGTAAGTGAGATACCGCCACCTTGAGCGACGCTAGCTGTTGTATCGCCTCCCATGAGGCGAATTGAGCCACCCGAATAGACCGACCCAGATCCCACAGCGACAGTAACGTTTCCCCCGCTTCCCTTGCTCGCAGTTCCGGTAAGCAAAGATATGTTACCAGATCCAGGTAGTCCAGTTGATAAACCAGTGCTAATGAATACACTTCCAGATGATCCGGACTTGCCAGCATCGGCGGTGTACAGGCGAAAACTTCCACTTGACGTCACTGAACTTGCGCCTGTTCCAATTTCGACATCGCCACCGCCATCTGCGTGTGAAGTAGCTCCAGCGTTGACGAATACCCCTCCTGCTTGCCCCGTTGTACCCGACCCAACTGCAATGTTCACATCACCGCCCTTGCCCTGTTGAGACATGCCAGTTGAAACATTCATTGAACCTGATGAGGAGTAGCGAGAAAATCCCGTGTAAACTTTGACGTTTCCACTGCCGCCAGTGGAACCTCCTCGATTTGAGCTGACATCAACATCACCGCTGCTTCCTGGAACTGAAAAACCGGACATAACAGTGACTGCACCGCCCTTCGTACTTGCCGTTGCTCCTGCTTGGACAAGTATATTCGCGACGCCTTTGGCGCTCCATCCGGCTTGAACAGAAATGTCTCCGCTCGTTCCAGACGAACTTCGCCCACTACGAATAGAGATGCTACCTGCATTTTCGTTCACAGAACTACCCGTTGCAATGCTGACACTTCCCGATGCGCGGGTGTTTCGTTGTGCAGAATCTCCAGTGGCGATCAGAACATCACCACTAGTGGACCATGTGGAATTGCCTGTAATAAGTCGAACAAACCCACCAGTGGATGAAAACGCAATCCCTCCTTGGATGTTAACTGAACCACCAGGATCGTTCAACGACGTAGAACCTCGGGCTTCACCTCCAGCAATATTCACGTCACCTCCATCTCCGCCATCTTTACTGTCCGAGCTGCTTCCCAGACCCCCTTGGATGTAAACTTTGCCTCCCGACGATGCCACGTCACTCGACTCACCGGCACGAATGGTCACATCACCACCACTACCCTTTGCACCTGTTCCAACCGTTGCTTCAATGTTTCCTCCGTGACCACCAATCGAACCCCCGGTAGACATGACGATTGAGCCCGAACTGCCACTTGTGGATGAACCCGACTCAGTTCGGATATTGCCACTTACTCCACCTCGCCCAGAGGGGGACGTAGCAATGGCAATGGAGCCACTGTCGGTAGTTTCGCTGTACCCCGATGTTAAGCCGATCGAGCCGCCATTACGATAGTTACCGCTCGTGGAGCCTGCAACGATTCTTACATCCCCACCGGTTTCAGAGAAGCTCTTTCCACCAGTCATGGTGATCGACCCGCTCCGGCCACCAACCGCATCGCCCGTTGACAATGTGTAACTTCCTGAATCACCTTTGACGCTTCTACCAGTTCCAACTACAATTTCGCCGCTGACACCAAGAGATCCCGAATCAACGGTGGAGACGTTGATGCTCCCACTTGAAGTCCGAACGCCAAGCCCGGTGAAGATCTCGATGTTGCCACCAGATTGCCAAGCCGCTTCACCACCTTGAATCGTGACTTTGCCACCGACATCCTTGTCGCCTCCACCTTGAGCAACTCCCCCTGTCACAGTAACTGACCCGCCACGGCCACCGCCACCGCGCAATCGACTACTTCCTGGACCGGCAGTTACAGCAACATTGCCACCAGCAGCATTTGAATCCCACGTTTCACCAGCAGACACAAAAACACCTCCACCATTGCCCTTGTAGCCCCAGCCGACGCTAGCAACTATATCTCCGCCAGCACCACCCTTAGTGCTTCCCGTGGAGACAAGAAATGAACCAGTGTTACCATAGGTACCATTACCGGTTCGAATCGTCATGGTCCCTGAGACACCTGTCGTTCCAGAACTTGCTGTTTGAACCTCCATGTCCCCACTCGATGATGAACGGCCATACCCAGAGTAGATTTCGACTTTACCGCCAGTTGAAGCAGCAGCAGCACCTGCCTCAACATGGATCAAACCACCTGGGTCGCGTCGGTTGTTCCCCCCAAAGGCTTCACCTCCAAATAATTGGACTGTACCACCATCACCACCGTTCGTGGTTCCTATGTTTGTTCCTGCGCCTCCAGTTAGAGTTATCATACCACCAACCACACCTTGGTCTGCAAAACCAGCACATCAATGCACGTATGTTAAAACCACACAGACACATTTCTGCTTTCCTATATTAACATACCTGAGGTATCCCCTGCTGTGATGTTGACGTCACCGCCATTCTTGAAGTTGCCAACACCAACAGATACAATGATATCCCCGCCATGGCCCCTTGTCGCTCGGCCAGTGATGAAAGACATTCCACCGGTGTGAGTGTTGGTTGATTTCCCAGTCGTGAAGAGCATATACCCTGAACCACCAGAAAATCCGGCATTGGGAGTTTGAACCACGAAATTACCACTCGAAGTTTGGGAAGAGGCCCCTGTTGTGACAACAACACTCCCACCAGTGGCTTTATCAAGAGTGTTTCCGGCAGAAACAGCAACATCACCGCCCACTGTTTTCTCTCCAATACCAACGGACAAGCTGATAAAACCACTCTTGCCTCCGAATGCTGCGCCAGAAGTGAGAAACAACTCGCCCGAGTCGCCGGCAGAAGATGTTCCAGTACTGAGCATGATAGCACCGCTTACGCCCTTATCCCCGGCATTCGCTGTTACAGCTTGAATTGCACCACTCGAAGTTGCTTCACCGAAACCAGACTGCATGTTGATATCTCCACCCCGCCCTCGCTTCGCGAAACCGCCCTCTGCCATAATGTCACCGCCTTTGTCGCCCGGGGCTGAGCCCTTAGAAGCACCACCGATTGCTTTGACGTGCCCCCCATCACCTCCATCCATGTACCAATCGCTGGTTCCTTCACCGCCAGTGAGTGTGATCGTACCTCCAACAGCACTTTTCGCAGTACTTTCTCCCGCCGTGATATCAACATCCCCACCATTGTCGGTGTCGCCCGTCCCAACGGTGATGAGAACGTCACCCCCACTTCCGCCAGTGGCTGTGCCCGTGGCCAGCGCGACCGCCCCACTGTTTCCAGTTGCGGACGTGCCAGTGCCTAGGGCGATCCCTCCACTGACACCAGCAGCCCCAGAATTCGCAGTCTTCACGGCAATATCTCCACTCGATGTTTTGTAGCTCTCCCCTGATTGAAGAGTTACTGATCCGCCAGTTTTGGAATCGCCTGTACTTCCAGCTTCAACAGAAACAAACCCCCCCTCACCGAAGTCGCCAACGCCAACTGACATCATGATACTCCCACCGGCACCACCAGATGCCGAGCCCGTTTGCACTAGGAATGATCCCGAGTCACCGAGAAACGAAGTGCCAGTTCCGAGCGTGATCGTTCCGCTGACGCCTTGACCGCCGGCGTTCGAAGTTAACAGATTCAGAGACCCACTTGTTGAAGTTGCACTGTATCCAGCGACAACGTTGACAGAGCCACCGTATCCAGTAACCGCTGTCCCGCCCCGGACATTGATGTCCCCGCCGTTGTCTTCGGGGTTGGAACCCCTACCTTCACCACCGCGCACCGCCACTTCGCCACCGCTTCCGCCGTCTTGCGAGTGGGCATCCGAGCCAAGCCCGCCCTGGACAATAACCTTCCCTCCAGCATACCCAGGAGCAGCAGACTCGCCAGCACTTAGAGAAACATCGCCACCATTGTTGTTGTCGCCACGCCCAACAGACAGTGTGATGGAACCGCCTTTTCCATCAGTCGCTTTGCCCGTCGAAATGGCCACCGAGCCGCTTGTTCCTCCGAGACTTGCTCCAGAATTGAGCTTGACGCCGCCGCTCATTCCTGTCAACCCAGAATCAGAAGACCCAATCTCGACTGAACCACTTCCTTTCTGAACGCTCCCTCCAGAGGCGATCCGAACATCACCTCCAGTCCCTTGCGTCGCATCACCACCGCCAAGCCTCACGGACCCAGCGCGATCGCGATTCGACAATCCTCTCGAATCCCCTCCTCGAATATTGACGTCACCGCCATCACCGCCATTGCCGGCATTGTCACTTAAGCCGCTGCCGCCACCAATAAGAACGGTACCGCCGGTTGTCGCACTTCCAGTGGTCGAGCCAGACACGATAGAGATTGCACCGCCATCGCCAACGTTGCTGGAACCAACTTGGACTCGAATTTGCCCGCCTTGCCCTTGAGATTCACCAGTACCAATCGATACGGATCCAGCAATTCCGCTGGCAGGCGATCCCGTCTTGATAGAAATATCGCCCGTTCCACCCACACCTGATGTGCCAGCTGTGCCAATCGCTACTGCTCCCGACGAACTCGCAGCTGATGATCCTGATGTGAGCTTAATGGCACCTCCCAGAGAGGATTGGCTGACACCTCCCGAAATGTCAACAAGCCCGCCGTTTCCATCAACCGACCTGCCACCAGAGAGACTGACACTGCCTCCGGCACCTTCTGGGAGCACCTGCGAATGCAGGCCGTGGCCGTATCCTCCGCTAATGTGCACGTTCCCGCCAGCACCACCATTTGTTGCAAGTCCGGATCCAGCCGCCAGAGAGATACTTCCGCCTTCTTTCCCTGTGGCTTTCGTATCCCCGCTTTGTAATTCGACAACACCCGCATAACCCGAAGTTGACGAGCCTGCCTCAACGTGAATAGTCCCACCAGTTGCAGTCTCAGACTTTCCACTCGTTAAGCTGATAGGGCCAGATGGCCCAGACTGAGCATCTCCGGTTGAAAACTTCGCAGATCCGCTTCCGGATCCTGTTACACTTGGTCCAGTCGCAATCACGACATTACCTGAAGGGCCCACAGCACTTGATCCTGACGAAAGCTCAACCGAGCCACCGGCACCAAGCTGGCTACTTCCAGCACTCATAGCAATGCCACCCCCATCTCCGTTCAATGCACTTCCACCAGTAACTTTGACGAACCCACTGTCTCCAAGCTTAGTATCGCCTGTGGCAACAGAAACATCGCCGGATCCATTCTGGCCTGACTGCGTCTGGATTGCGATTGCCCCACTCGACCCGGTAGAGCCAGATCCAGCGGTCTCAATGAACATGTCACCACTGGAGGTTGTTTTACTCTGACCACTTTGAAGCCGAATTGATCCGCCAACGCTACCAGCCGATGTCCCACCGACCACAGTCACATCGCCACCAACAGATGTAGGTGATTGACCAAACGAGGAACCTCCGCCGATTTTAACAGCTCCACCAATCGAGTCGTCCAGGTTGATGCCGTCCCCACCAAGGATCTTCGTCGTCCCGCCAACTCCATGAGCTTTGACGTTGGACCCTGACCCAATTTTAATGTCTGCCCCCGTTTGGCTTGAACTCGAACCTGCTTGCAATGAGATGTCTCCTGCTGCATCTTGTTCAGAACTTCCAGTCGCAATGGCAACTGCTCCCGTCGACATCGTCGCAGCGTCACCACTTGCCACGATAATGTCACCACTTGACCCATCACTGGGCGCGTCGCCTGATCTCAGTGAAACAGTGCCCGACACACCGTGCTGAGAAGATCCTGATGCCAGCGCAATCGCGGCACCAGTTTCCTCACCACCGGACGACCCACCAACAATTGCAATGTCGCCAGCTTTCTTGGAGAGCGACGTTCCCGTTGACAGGAGGACGGATCCAGTACTGCCACCAATCGCGTCACCAGTTCCAATCGCCACGTCCCCAGACGCGCCAAGCCTCGCCTGCTGCGTGTGGAGATGAAGAAGCCCTCCCTTGCGGGCTCCACGAGGTGCTGCGACACGGATGCTGATGTCTCCACTGGATGCTTCCGTGCTCTCGCCTGATTCAATACTGACAGACCCACCCTTCATCTGTCCACCGAAACCCCCTGCAATGTGAACATCACCACCAGCACCGGCGCTCGAGTGCCCACCCTGGAGTGCCACACTACCACCCGAGACGGAGTTGTCGAAGTTGATTTGCCCAAAGCCATTGCCACCTTGGATCGAGACATTCCCACCCCGGCCTCGGTTCTCGTGGAGACCATCGCCCGCGGTAAGTTCGATGCCATGGCCGGCCATGTTGAACCGAGGGTCATCACCCGCGCGCATCCGAATGTCCCCACCCGACTCAACGTTGACGATTGTCTGGTTGATCTCAGTTGAGTAGCTCTGGTTCGCAAACGTGACGCCCCGGATACGCACACGCCCCCCGACGGCGGGTCGCTCTTGTTGGACGGTCACATCCCCAACGACGATGGTCTCTGCGCGCACAAACAGGTCATTTGGAGTCACCACTGAGTCATGCGGCAGCCGGCGATGACGTACCTGGCACGACCACCGTGGGACACGGGAGCTCGGTGATGAGCGCGCTACACGCGGAACCGTAGCCCTCCTCCACCGACATGCAGGTGCTTTCCGATGAGCACCACACGCACGAACTCTCGCTCGCGCACCGGTCACAGCTCGTGAGGATGTTGCACATGGGATTGACGGGGCAGTTGGTCGCATTGGCAAAGTACTGCGTGCAGTACGTCCCATCGAGGGGCTTGTTCGCGTTGCCAACCGAGCACCGCATCGTCGAGTGGCAGTAGCCGCAGTGCGCGTGGGCCGCACATGGCCCGCAATAGGCCATGGCGTCCCGGTACTTGGCATTGGGCGGCGGGGATAGCGCCGAGCAGTTGGTCGTGTCAATCACGATCGGAGCGTCGACGACATCGGCGCCCGCGACGACGACCGTTGCGAGGGCGATGGCCGGCAGAAGGAGGAGGAGGGGGAGGGTCAGGAAGAGGACCGGGCCCCAGCGCCCGCCGCCGCCGACTCCAGTGCCACCCCTGACGATGACCTGGTCTTCCGTGGGCGGGGGCAAGGGCCCCACCCCCCCGCGACGACGCGGGCTCCCCACAGGCCCCCCACGTCGACCGGGAGCTCGTTGTTTCTCGTTTTTCTTGGCGCCCACGCGCTTCGTGGGCCTCTTGGACATGCACTTGGTGGCTTCTTGATGCGCCATGGTTCTTGACTCGTTGAGTTGATGAAATGCACACAGACACTAACTGGACTCGTTGACTTGGTTTTTCGTTGGTTTTCTTGTTGTTGGTTGCTGTTTGTTGGGTTTTGTTGGGTTTCCGTGACCTAAAAGACACACACACACACACACACACACACACGTTGCTCCACCGACGGGGCCAGTCATCAAGA
>JAADYI010000886.1:0-11618 GCA_023338185.1 Lagenidium sp. CBS 127285
CACACACACACAGGCAGACACACAGACACACACACACACAGAGACGCAGGGAGGCACGTCGTCACGCGTGTTCTCATCGTCGTCGCAACAGGAGATGATTAATGAGACCGCCCTCCCACACATCAGTTGGTCTCGTGCCGTTTTGAGCTTTGATCGCGGGCCCTGAAACGCCGCGACGCCCCGCTTCGCCCCGCCCCATGGAGGACGAGGACGGCGGCGACCGCGACCTCCCGCTGGAACCCTCGGGCCGGGCGGAGGAGGCACAGGAGCCCCCCGTGGTCGAGCCCCCGGAGCTCCGCGACGCCACTCGGCTCGACGATGACGACGGCGACCACGAGGCCCGGGAGGATCACGCGCTGGGTGTGCTGCTCGTCATGGCCCAAGATACCGACGCGAGTCCCGATGCGGATGCAACGGCCACCACCGCAAGCGACGACGACGATCTCGGGACGATGATGGCGGGGGCCGCCCCGTGGGTCCGTCGCAACGTTCGTGACGTCTCGCGCGTGCTCGCCGCAAGCACCGACAGCGGCGTCGTGGTCCACTTTGACGACCCCGCGTGGGACCCCGCGCGCCTGTGCGAGGAGTGCGAGCGCCGCCGGCGGTGGTTCCGCTGCCGCGACTGCGCCCTCGAGCTGTGCTTCCGCTGCGCCGACGCCATCCACATTGTGCGTGTGTCTGTGTCTGTGTGCCTCGCGTGCTGATACGAGCGCCCCCAACGTCGGCTGACCGAGCGCCCACACGCCCCGCCCCGACGCTGCGGCTTGCAGGTCTCGTCCCTGGCGGACCACGGCATCGAGTTCTTGCCGTCGTCTGGCAGCACCACCCCCGCCGCCGTCGGCTCCGTCAACCCGCAGCAGTCGACGATGCCGTCGGTTGACGCTGACCGCCCCCCCTCACCGCAGCTTTCGGTGACCCCGGCATCCGTAGTCGGCGATGCTGATGTCGTCGACGCCGACACCGATGCCGCCGTCGAAGTTGCCCACCCAGAGACAGCGGCCCCTCTCCTTGCCGCTGCGACTGCCGTTGCCGTGGGGCCCCCAACGGAGATCGAGCACCGCCTGCACCTGCCCATCGGGGCCAAGCTCTTCTTCCGCGCCGACGACTGCGGCCGCTGGCCCCGGGAGCTCCTCCACGGGACCATCGTTGGCCGCGACCACAGCGTCCGCGCCGACGGCCCGGGGGGCCCCGCGTTCTTCTACCGCGTCCTCTGGCTCCGCGGGGTCGAGGCCCTGGCCAATGGCTTCTTTCGGGCGAGCCTCGTGCTGCCCCCGCCGGCGCCGTTAATGTCGTCGTCGTCGTCGGCGGCGGCGGCGGCCATCGCCCCGTGGCCCATCGAGATCGGGCTCTTCCCCAGCCAGCTCGCGGCCTTCCGGGCGGTACTCACCGCCGAGCGCCTCGGGCGGACCAAGTACCGCCGCGAGCGCATCAGCGGGCGGCGGCGGGCGCTCGCGGGCTTCCCCTCGGGGCTCGTGCTGGACGAGATCCTCCGCGAGACCGAGGCCATCCTCGGCCTCGAGTTCCGCGTGCGCCTCACGCAGCGCGACGATGCCGCGTGCCTCGAGGCCCTCAGTCGCGGGGACTGGCACTGGGACGAGTGGCTCCGAGGCCTCGGGCGCGGGGACGATCTCATCGAGGAGCGCGTGGCCGTGGCCGAAGAGGAGGCCGAGGAGGAGGAGGGGGATCGGGGGGAGGGCGTCGAAGGCCCGGCCCCACGTTGGTGGTCCCCCCGGCAGCGCGTGCGGCTCTTCCTCCTCGAGGAACGCGCGCTCCTCCTCCCCGAGGCCCTCCAGCGGACGCTCCTCGCGCGGATCCTCGGGCAGATGCTCTTTGTCTTTGCGGGCTTTGCCTGGCAGCGCTGGACGCACTTTGTCGCCCGCCACCGCCGCCACGAACGCCGCGAGCGTCGGACCCGCGCGGCCACTCGCCTCCAGCACTGGCTCCGGGGCTGTCGGCGGCGGTGGCGAGAGCAGCAGGAGCAGCAGCAGCAGCAACAGCACCCGCTTCTGGGGCTCGGGGCCCTCGAGCTCTACCGCCGAAGGCAGGCCGAGGCGGCCAAGCTCTACGCCTTCCTCCAGACCCAATACGCCCACCGGCAGCGACGGGCCCTGCGGACCTGGGCCGCCCACGCGGGGCTGGGCAATCGCCATTGCCCAATGTCGACGGCAGTGTCGTCGTCGTGGCGGCACCCGAGCCACGGGATCGCGGGGCTCCCTCCGCGACTGCCCCGGGTCTTTGCGTTCACGCGGCCCGACGGCTCGCTCGGGATCGAGGACATTGCCCAGTACCGGCACTTTGGGGCCAACCACGCGGGGCCGACGCCGACGAGCTACTGGCTCCTCCGCCACTGGGTCCTTGCGGGCACGTACCCGAGTCCCGCGGCCGTGACCCGGAGCCTCCTCCTCCAGGCCCGCGTCGGGACCTTTGTCTGCCTCGCCGAGGCCGCCGAGCTCGCGGCCCACGAGCCCCTCGTCGACGCCTCGTGCCTCCTCAACCCCCTCACCACCGCCGCGGGGCGCAAGGGCTCCGGCGCCGGCAGCGAGCGCTGCACGACCCCGTGGCTCTTTGAGCGCCTCGTCCGGGCCACCCACGCGATGGCCCGGGGGGAGCTCGAGCAGGGCGTCAAGCTCGCCACGCGCCAGTGCGAACTCGCCCGCCGGGAGCTCGAGTTGGCCCCGGCGCCCACCGTTCCGACGGCGCCAGGGGCAGGACTCGGGACGAGTCACACCCAGGGGAGTGCGCCGAGTCATCGTGTCGTCGGTGACGACGAGAGCCTCGAGACGCTGACGAACAAGCTCGCGCTGGCCGAGGGGGCCCTCGGGCGGGCCCACGAGGCCCTCGCCACCCACCCGCCGCTGGCGTTTGTGCACTTTCCGATCCCCCACGACGGGCTCCCGGGGTCCCTCGAGGCCTTTGAGGGCTTCCTCCAGGACCTCGAGCGCCGACTCGCCGCGGGGGAGCGGCTCTACGTCTTCAGCATGCACGGCCACGGGCGCACGGGGCTCGTCGGGGCCGCGCTCCTCGGGCGGCTCTACGGGCTCCCGGCCCGGGACGCCCTCGACCGGGCCCAGCGGACGCACGACGCACAGCCGAGTCTCCGCAATGGCCCCGGGGGCGCCGCTGCCCCGGCCATCTCGTCCCCCAAGACGACCCACCAGGCGGCCTTTGTCCGCCAGCTCCTGGCCCGGGCCAACGACGCCGTCTACGCGCCCGTGGTCAACGAGAACCCCCGCGCGGGCCACGTCTCGTGGCGGCAGCAGCTCCGGGGGACCCCCATCGACCGCTTTGCCGACCGCGAGGGCTTCATGATCAGCGCCCGCCCCGACAGCCGCGAGCGCGCCGAGCAGCAGCGGGAGCACGAGCACCGGCAGCGCATCGCCCGCCGGGAGACCACCGCCGCGCGCCTCACATTCGAGCGCCGCCGGGCCGCCGCCGAGCGCGAGGCCATGGCCCACGAGGACGTACACGACCACAGACCGCAGTGATGGAGTCGATGGAGGTGTCAAGAGATGATTCTTTAAGTTAAGGATGCGGTCTTGAGGCAGGCAGACACAGACACACGCGCACGCGCACGCCCGTGCGTTGTCTTCCCCGCTTACATGATGGCGCACTTGCCGACACAGGCCGTGTCCACGCGCTCGTCCGGGCCCTCGCTCAGGCCCTTGAGGTCCGTCGCCGAGGCCATCGTCAGGACATGGGTCGCCGATGGCGCGGGGGTGCTCACGGTCTCGGCCGTGGTCACGATCGACACCGCCTCCGACGCGGGCCCCGGGAGCTTGTCGTGCACGGGCACCGAGCCGTCCATGGCCTCGGCGTCCATCGACGCGGCGCTGAGCTCGATCGTCGAGAGACCGTGCTCGAGGACGACCTGGGGGGTGGCCTCGGCGCTATTCGCGGGCGTCGAGAGGTCGACAAGCTGCTCCTCCGCTGGCGCCACCACCGGCGCGACCTCCACCGTGGACGGTGCCTTGTCCGCTTCGACGACCACGTCCGACGGCGCGACCGCCGGGGCCTCCGCAGTCCCCACAGCGGCCGCCGGCTCGGGGGTCTCGGGTGTCGCCGCCGCCGCAGCAGCCGACAACGCCGCCGTCGTCTCGGCCTGCTGATTCGATGGGCTGGCGGGCTCCGATTTGATTGAGTCGACCGAGTCCTCCGAGAGGAGCGGGCCGGGGGCGACGATGCTCCCCGCGCGGCTCGGGGTCTCGAGGATCGAGGCCTCGCTGACCTCGTTCTCCTTGACGGGGTCGACGAGGAGCTGACTCGCCCGCCGGAACGCCGGGTCCTTGATGTACTTGCGGGTCTCGGTCCTGTCCCCGAGCTTGCAGACCTTGAACGTCATGGTCGCGCCCTTGGACCCGCAGCAGACAAAGCCCCCGGGGGCATCCGACTTGGGCTTGGCGTAGTGGGTGAGGGTCTTGTTGTACTTTTTCCGGATGCGGTTCGAGTCGACGACGCTGATCTCGACGTTCATGTCCCCATCATGGACGTGCTGTGTTTTCGCGTTCCAAGTCGCGTCCGTCCGTCCGTCAGTCAGTCAATGACCAGTTCGATGGGTTTTGTTTCTCATCAACACACACACGCACCGTCTCGGATGTGAAGCCCTCCTTGTCGACGCACACGTACATCTCGCCCTTGATCCCCGAGAGCTGGAGGCTCACGACGTCGTTCTGGTTGGGGGTCTTGTTGTTGAGCGCGTAGCCCGAGCCATCCGAGGTCTTGAGGACGAACGGCTGCTTGTAGCTCAAGGGCGTCCCGTTGGCCGGTGGCTTGTCGCCACGGACCGGTGAGCTGCACACAAACGAAACTCGGTCATCAGTCGCCTCCACGGGAGGCACCGAGCTACCGATTAAACGTACACAATGAACTCGGCCTCGATGAACTTGTCCTTCAGTTCGTCCTTGACGGGGGGGACGACCAGGAGCAACTGGGACTTTTGCTCGAGGAACCCCAGGACGCCGCCCTCGCCTTCCGCGTGGGCCGACTTGGTCCAGAGCTGAATCACATCGCCAAAGCAAATCGTCGCCGCCGCCATCCTGTCGAAGCTTTCAGTCCGATTTGCTGCTGCTGCTGTTGCTGGTGGTGGTGGGGGTCGAGTGGTTGCCGTCGTCGAGCCAACTTTCGGAATGAGCTCGGGCGGATGATGAGTGGGGCCCGAGCCAGCAAGCACAAAACGAAGATCTCACCATCAATCAAAGCCGTCTCGCTCTTTGATCTCAGCGGCAGCCCCAGCGTTTCGTATCCAGCGCGCGCCCTCCCTTTCGTCTTATGCGAGCAGCGGCAGAAATAAATGCCAGCACGGCCGAGCGTTGCTCTGCGTGTGCGAGGCAGCAAGCAGCCAGCGACCCCGACGTCACTAAATATACAAGCTCGCCGTGGACGAGGCCGGTTCCTCGGGGCGCGAAGACGCGTGGTGGCGCGCGATGCGTCAGGGGGACGACGACGACAACGGACTCCAAAGAGGGCGTGCGCATCATGGTGCTCCCTGCTGTATTTCATGTTTTCTTTCGTTTTTATTCACTCGCTCACCCGATTTCATCACTAGCACACACGCACGTATAGAACACACCCGTGATCGAGCGGCGCTGTCCCGCGGCCACACTGCTCCTCTCGCCCGCCGACTTATCTCGTCAGTTCCGAGCCGGGCATATACGTGAAGCCCTCGAAATGGGCTTGGGCCCGGTGGGTGGCACCGAGTTCCTGTGTCACGGGCGAGTCGCGAGCGATCTCCCGGGTGAAAATGTTGGCCACGTTCGACACGTCGGCCTCACTCGTGACCACGGGCTTGAACGGGGGCTCGATCTCCTTGACCATGAGCTTGTCAAAGTCGAGCGAGGCGAAGAACGGATGGTCCATGATCTCCTGGGCACCCGATGGGCCCGAGCCGAGACGCTTGGCCGGGTCACGACGCAGCAACTGCGCGAGACAACAAGATGAGATATCCCTGCGACATACCAAACTCGCAACGTCGGACAAACAACGTACCCCTGTGAGCAAATCCTTGGCTTCCTCGGAAAAGGCCGAGGAAAACACCACATCCCGGTGAAGAATATTGTGGAACATGCGCTTGCGATTGCGATCAAAGAACGGCGTCTGCAGGGATGTCAACGGTCAGTCCATCGCCCCAAGCACACAGGAACAGTCGCCCGAGCTGCACACACCTGCCCAGTCATCATCTCATACAGCAGCGTGCCGAATCCCCACCAGTCGACGGCCTTGCCGTACGGCAGGCCCTTGAGGAGCTCGGGGGCAATGTACTCGGCCGTGCCGCAAAACGTCTTGGCCCCATCGGGAACGTCCACATTCTCCTTCGAGAGGCCAAAGTCCGTCAGGGCGATGAAGCCCTTGTCGTCCATCAAAATGTTCTCGAGCTTAAGATCCCGGTAGGCGATGTTGAGGTCGTGGAGGTGGGCCATCGAGAGAAGCAGCTGCGCGGCGTAAAACTTGGCACGCTTCTCGGAAAACTTGCGCGATTTCCGGAGGTGGAAGAACAGCGAGCCGCCATTGTAATAGTCCATGACCAGGTAGAGCTTGTCCTCGGTCTGGAACGCGTACCGCAGCCGCACGACAAAGGGGTGATCAATGTCACGGAGGATCCGCCGCTCCGACTTGGTGTGCTCGACCTGGTTCTTGGCAAAGACCGAGGCCTTCTTGAGGACCTTCATGGCGTAGATGGCATTGGGGTTCGAGTGGCCATCGGGGACCTTCTTCCGGACGAGCATGACCTTGCCAAACGCGCCCTTGCCAATGACCTTGAGCAGGTCAAAGTCATCGACGCTGAGCTTGGCCTGGCGGTCGCTCTGCTGGATGTTCGAGGTCGTGCGGTTGCTGCCCGTCGACATCTCCGTGTCCGTGCGAAGCCGGCCGCCGTCGTCCATCGGCGCGTCGCTCGTCGCGCGCTGCATCCGCGGCGGGTACGCGCTGTTGCCGTAGCCCTGCTGCTGCTGCTGCTGGAGCTGCTGCTGTTGGTTGTAGTTGTTGGCCCGGGGCCCGTCCGTGGCGCACTCGGAGCAGACGCGTTGGGCCGTGCTCGACCCGGGCAAAAAGAGCCGATCACGGGAGCACGCATTGCAGACCGCCCGGTGGCACATGCGGCAGTGATGGCGGCGGTCAAAGAGCGTAAAGTGGAAGAGGCAGAGGTTGCAGTGCTTCTCGCTGCCCTGCTGGTTCGGGAAGCGGTTGTCCCGACGCGAGTTCTGGCGCTGGAGGGTCCCGGTTGTCGAGGCCGTCGAGGCCGCCGAGGGGGTCGTGGCCATCGCCGACTGGGCCAACGCCGCCGACGAGGACGCGGCGGGGGCCGACAGCGGGGGCTCGGGCACGGGGCGCTCGCTGTCGACGTACGTGTTGGCATCGCGGACTTCGAGGAAGCGGAAGAGCGCGTCCTGGATCTTGTGGATGCAATGGGCCGTGACGTAATAGTGGTTGGCGTGGGCCCGCGGGGGGCGGCCCGCCGAGAGGCACGTGCAGCCCGTCCGATGGGGGGCGTCGCCCTCGAGGCGCGTCTGGAATGGGAGCTCGTGGCTCTCCCAGTACATGGTCCGGTGCGCGAGGATCGACTTGACCGACTGCGAGTCGCCGTCCTCGATGCGGTGGCTCGACTCGATGAGCGCGATGGCCCCATTCCGGCGCATGAGCTGGTCCCCGCGCGAGTGCAGGAGGTACTTGATGAGCACGCCCCCGTACGAGTAACCGAGAAAGTAGACCCGCCGGGCAGCGGCGGGGGCGATAAACTGATCCCAGAGCGAGTCCATGTGCTCCTCGGGCGAGGCCGAGCCGGGGATCTGCAGGCGCTGCTTGCCATCGCGGAGGACGATCACGTTCTTGTTGGGGTTGGCGACGATGATCCCATAGCCCTCGGCCAGGGCCTTGCGGAAGTAACCGAGCATCGAGCCGCTCTTGACGCCCGCGTGGAGCACGAGCCCCCGGCTCCAGAGCCCCGGGTAGAGTCCCCGGCTGACGGCGACAAACACCAAGAGCTTCTTCGCGGTCGCGTAGTTGGGCGAGACAAAGACATTGGCCTTGACCGAGGCCTCGGCCGCGGGGATGTACGCCTCGCGGAAGCCCAGCTCCTTGCGCATCGAGTCCTGCACGTAGCGGACGACGGCGTTGATGATCTCGTCCTGGTGCACGGCAATGTCCGTGTCGTCGAGGCCCTTGCCCGTGGCCTTGAGGTGGATCATGCCCTCGGCGTCCATGGCGTACAGCGGGTGCGAAAACGGCAACGGCGCCGCGCCGGTCGCGCTGCTCCCGGGGCCCGCGGGGGGGAGGCCGTGGGGCGCCGACATGGGCGGGGGCGGCGCCGCCGCCGCCGCGTGGTGGGGGCCCCCGCGCGAGCTGCTGTGGCCGTAGGCCCCTTGCGCGTTGCCGTAGCCATTGAGCCGCGCGGGGCCCGAGGCCGGCGGCGGGGGCCCGTACTTGTCGCCGCTGGGCGCCGGCACCGGCGTCTCCTTCTTCTTCCGTCGCCAAAACTTCATACTCGCGTTTGTGTTGGAGCTGTTGGGACGCGCGTTAGACCCACTACACGTCGACTCGGGAGCTAATGTTGCTGCGGTGCGGAGGAGGAGGAGGAGGGGGAGGAGGAGCAGAGGAGGTGACCGCAAGACAATCAAACCAATGTGGACCCTCCCCAAAGGCGAGCACACGATCGAAAAACCGGCTGCCGGGCCGCCAAGGAGGAGCGGGGGGGGGCAGGATCTCTGGCTCTCTCACATGGCGCGGTCCTCCTCCTCTCTCCCAGGACCTTGCTCCTCCGCCAATCCCTCCCAACACACACAAGAGACGGAGACCGCACTGACCTCAGGTGGCGGCGTGCGCTACCGGACTGATGATGACGGGAACGAGGGGAGAGCGATGCGCGTGCGGGGCGGCCGCGAGTGCGCGATCGGCGCTCGACTTGGTCGGGGAGTGGTGATGTGGCGTCACTGCTCACGTCCCCCGCCTCGCTGGGTGTTTGCCCCACAACACACGACAAGCGTCCGGTTGGAACCAGCCTGGGGGCCGGCTCGCTTGCTCTCTCTCCAACCTCTGTTGAGGTAATACACCTCAAAACCTCGGTACACAACGACGTGACGGAGGCGCGGTTAGGGCTCCGTCCACCACCTCATCCAGCCTCAGAGAGCCAGGCCAGAGCGGACGGAAGAGAGAAAAACCTCGCCGGGTCAGTCAGTGGGCGGGGGGACGGACACCTACCAAACTCATCACGAGTGCAGGAGTGGATCCACCCACGGTAAAGTGTACCCATGTTGCAGGCGACCATCTTGATCAAGCAGGTGGTGCGTTGCTGGCTTCCAGCCCCTTCTTGACTGAATGCACCGCCAAGTCAAATTGGTCGATGCCGCCCAACTGCACTAGGTGATGCCTATGAATGCATTAATTATACTGCATCTCTTCCTAACAATCTCTAAGTTATGGCCTTCGTGTCTTCACTTTTCCGACAACACCGACAGTAGTCGGGGGACGACCTCAATGCGGAAGGGCCCCGGGCCCTCAAAGACCTCGCCGTCCACGTTCACGGGGTCGTCGACGTCCTGCTCAATGATCATGGCCTTGATCTTGAAGTAGTCGATCAGGGGGCTCGTCAAGTAGTTGCCTGCGAGGTACTTGATCCCGACGTCGATGGTCGGGCCCAGCGGCCCCCGGCGCGCGATGATGAGGTCCATGTTCCCGTCCGATGGGTGGTAAAACTCGGTCTCAAAGTAGACATTCGAGGCGCCGATGGTCGCGTAGCGCCCGCTCTCCGACTTCCACTGGCCGGCAAAGCGCGCCTCATCGGCGGGGCTGAAGATGCTCCGGGCATCGCCGTCCCACCGCTTCTCGTGGTGGTAGTCGTCGTAGACGCTGCACATCTCAATGTGGTGCTGGTCCTGGGCGTTCTTGTCACTGATCTCATAGTACGTCTGCAGGAGCTGGTCACCTGAGTCCGGGTCCACCTCGACCGTGTCAGAGAGCACGTACTTGACCGTGCACTCGTGCCGACGCGGGGCAAAGACCCCGCGCTTGACCTTTAGCCACTTGTACCGATGCACCCCGAGCCATCGGGTCTGTTCCGACTCCATGGCGATGTCGGCACCAATGCCATAGCTTACGCCGCAAAACGCAAACTCCCGGCGCTTTGTGCCGTCGGCGTTGTCGGTCTCGCATGTGAGCACATCGAGCGGCCGGATCTTGCGCTTGATGACGCAGTAGACCGCCGCGTCGTGCGTGGGGGTCCCAACGCCCATGCCAAAGGCATTGTCCGTGCCCGCGCTGATCAACGAGACCGGGGTCGTGGCGACCAGGTTCCGCCACTCGTCTTCCTCCCGCCCAAACACGCCATTCATAAACTCGTTGACCGTGCCATCGCCGCCGACAAACACGATGGCCTCGTACTTGGCGGCCAGGTCGAACGTCTTGCCAATGTCCCGTGCGTGGCCGCTGTACTTGGTCGTCTCCATGTCGCACTGGATGCCGGCCATCTCGAAGACGGGCCGCCAGTGCTCCCAGATCTGGAGGCCGCGGCGCCGCCCCGAATGGGGGTTGACCACAACCTTGATCTTGCGCGTTCGGTTAAAGGGCACGCGCGCATGCCACTTGACGAGGCGCTGGATGCCCTCGAGCCACGCGTCGACGTCGCGGCTCTGGGCGAATCGCACGTGGAGCTTGCGGTACCGGCGGCGGAGCTTGTCCTCGTTCTTGCCCTTGCCGGGTTTCATAAAGTGCACGACAATCTCATTCGTTCTGCCGACTCGCGTGGCCCCGAGAAGGTCGTCGGTGGTCACGTGGGTCTCCTTACGCTTTCGCCGAAAGAGCGACTTGCGGATGCAGCGGAGCCCTTCCCGGCCGAGCTCGACGTGCATGTCACGCCACGATGGCCCGTACCGGACCTCGGCCTCGGCGTTGCGGTTGCACTCGCGGGGAAAGTCGGTGATGAGGTACGAGTACATCTGGCGCACGCTCTCGCGAACCGACGCCGCAGTGGCGAAGCGGAAGCGCGTAGCCCGCTGCTCGATGGCCTCCACGGCCTCGTCGCGCTCAGTGGTCGGGCAGCTCTTGGAGCGCGCGAGCGTCGCCGGGGCCGGCGGCGGGAGCTCGTCCGCGAGGCCCAGTGGGGCCTCGGTCTCGACCTGGGACCGCGCGATGAACGAGAGGGCGCGGGGAACGAGATCCGTCGGGAGCGCGATGGTCGTGGACCGCCGGAGGGCGGTGGCAGTGCTTCGGTGGTCGTCATGGACGACCGTCGTCGTGGTCGTTGTGACCGTGGCCACGGGCCGCGGCTGCCAGGCGGCGATGTCGGTGATCGCCGTCACGGTTGGCGCGGGCGCGGCAGCGACGACCTCTGCCGCTGTGTGACCAACGTCGGGGAGGGCGAGGACTTTGGACGTTGTCGTCGTCGTCGTCGTTGGAGTCTCAGGCTGGTCGTCGTCCTCGGGGCACGGGGCGTTTTCGCCATCGTGCTTGAGCGCGGTCGCATCGTGCCGCGACTGTTGCTGTTTGTGTTGCTGCAGTGGGCGATCGTCGCCTAAGGCCGGCCGCGTCGCCACCATCGTGTTGTGTGGTGCGTGTTGCGCTTGTCTGTGTTGTTGTTGTGGGTTTATGCGGAAATGCGCCGTGGCAATGGACCGAATTCGTTCAACCGGGGGCGG
>JAADYI010000887.1:0-11608 GCA_023338185.1 Lagenidium sp. CBS 127285
CCCCCCCCCCCCCCCCCCCCCCCCCCCCCCCCCCCCCCCCCCCCCCCCCCCCCCCCCCCCCCCCCCCCCCCCCCCAACGCACGGTCGCCGTTGCGCCATGGTAGCGTGGCTAACGTGGCCATGGCCCTCGCAGGGCAAACGGACCGGCGGTATTCGCGGGCAGTCCCCGTCGCTTCAGTCTTTGCAAAGGGACCTCACGGAGCGCAAAATCGCCCACGCGCCGATCGATCTGCGACGGTGGCAGTGACCGCGATTCGTCGTCCACGGAGTCGATCCGAGCCAGCATGCACGGGCGCGGCTGATCACACTCCCGGTGCGCAAGAACGCCAGCTAAAGGTGTCGGACTCCTTTGCTCATATACTTCCTGCATGCACTGCGCGTCGGTCTCAGCCGGGGGGGCGCGGCATCGTGTGTGTCACCCCAGGACTTCAGTGTGGTGACGCAGTTTGAGAAGGACCATCACTCTGATAACGACTTCTCGTAAAAGTGGTTTTGTTGTGTGGCCATTTGTTTGCACCTTTGCACCACCCACACGACCAAACGCGAATGCGCCGCCCACGACCACGTCCCCCGCGCTCGACGTCAGCGCAGGTGCCCGTGGGAGGAGGAATGAACGCGACGATGGCGACGATGACGACGGGAACTCCGTGGCCCCCGACGGCGACGCCCATTCTTTCGTCGAACCCCGGCGCATCGTACCTTCGACACAAACGGCCGCTCTGTCGTTCGATGCCACAGCAACAACCGCACGTTGGCCGAGAAGAAGCCGCGGATTGCACGGAGACACTCGACCATCGCGGGCCCCAAAGGAACGTCCCAGCGATCCCACACCACATCCACAGCGACCAGGGGGACACGAATCACTTTGTCCGGGAAAAACTAGCGTATGATGATCTCTTGCGTCTGCAAAAGAGCCGAGGGGAAGACATCAGCAGGCTCCTTGCCGAAATCGGTCGAGTGCTTGAGGCTCCCAATACCGCTGATAGTTTTCAAGAACGCGAGAAGAGTCGCCGAGCATGTGGCTACCGCGAAGAATGGCGGATTGGTAGGATTGGCAAGTTGCGGCATATGGACACAGCACAACTGATGGTTCTGTTTCCTTAGCCCGTGAAAATGAGATCCTATCGCAAATGAGCCTCGGAGAAGCTGGCGAATCAACGCTCAGTGAGCAAGTATTACAGCTTAAGCTGCGTATTCTACGCGAGCATTTTAGGTGCGTTGTCATCCTCATGCTCATGCTAGTCCGCCCAACTAACTCTTGCGTGACAGAAAATCAATCCACATGTACTTGAGCGGTGACAGATTCTCGAATTCGAGTATGGAATCGAAAACTCGGTTATCAAATGACTTATTCTGTGCTCAGCAAATGGACCTCCTGTTGCGAGAGATGGACGACAAGCATCCTGTTCAGGTTGTGCGTCGAATCATCATTGATGTCCGCGCGAAGTATCAAAAACTTCTAAGTTGGGACTCTTCCGATCTATCGACCAACAATGACCTACCCGAATCCGAACCGAACGAGCGCGAAGCCGAGGACGGGTCGGGCTCAGTACTTCAACTCTATGAAAACGTTCTGAGCGCCAAACACGGGCTTGGGGTCCAAGGTACAGTGGCACGGGGAGGCAACACTAAAATGAAGAGCAATGTGCCTTCGTGTGCAATTCCAACAAGTTTTGCGTTCGTGGAGAATTTGGAACGGCAGCGCGAGGCCGCAGACAAGGCAATCATGGAAGAGACAGCGAAACAGCATTACCACAAGCTGTCAGCTCAAAGAATTCAGACATACTATCGAGGGTACAAGAAGCGACTTCAATGGATCCATCGAATGGAGAAACTAAAATCACGCACCCAAAACCGAGCCGCTCGTGTGCTGCAGGTGAGGTAGAATAATCCCATCGCTACTCAGTTCAACTGACCATCATTGATGAGCCAACAGGTGCGATTTAGAGCTCTGGTGAGGCGGCGAATACGAATTCGATCGCTCACGCATCGAAACCAGGGCATTCGAATTGCCACCATGTGCTTCTGGAAGGCGATATACTTCAAAAGATGTGGATTCGCTTCATGTCACGTGCACGGTTGGTCGGCGGGACACCAATCTGCGGCGACAAGGTCAGAGAATTGATGTTGATTCGGATGCAGGTGGAAGCGTATTTGCTGACTTATCTGAGCAGGATCCAGTCCCTGTGGCGGCGTTTTCGCGCAAGCTGGCTGCTCCCGTATCTCCGGGAAGTCTGCCGTCTGCGATCAAGACGAAGAAGAACGAAGAAGTGGATCGCATGGCGACAAGAAGCAAAAGTACGTTTCTTCAATTGATAGAATGCTCGATGGTGAGCTGACTGGATCAAACTTGTAGGCCCTCTGTCAGCCAAGTGTGCGGCTCTCAGAATGGTTGTGCCATCTCAGTATTGAGAAGAGGCGAATCATTCAAGAGCTTGACCAAGAGAATAACCGTTTCCAGCAAGAATGGTCTCAGTACCATTCGCGGCTAGAACAAGATGTGTTGAAATCTCGGCTCGCTCCTGAATGGATCCCCCAGCTCGACGAAGTCAGCGGCGAGACGTTTTTCTTCAACGTCCGAAGCTCGAAGACCGTCAAGGAGCATCCGAACAAGGCGCTTTTGCGCACCTTGCTGAAGAAGCAGCGCATTCAAGCCGACGAGCAGTTTGCGGAGCGACGTCGTGGCCTGCTTGGATACCTCCAGGCACTGGAGTCGGGACAAGCTATGGTCCTCTCGAAGGCACACAACGAGATATTCCAAGGACGCCATTGGGCATCTTGAAGCATCTCGTTGTGCGTTTTCGAGTTGTGTGCTGGGTAGCCGAACTATAAGGATAATCTTGTTCTTTCGCCTGTGGTCCCAACGCAAATCTTATAGACGATTTTCTTATCCACGCACTGCACCAATGCGCAAGTACACAAATCGAGGACAGATCAAGGGTGATTGCATTTTTCTTTCGATACGCAATCCTACGACGCTTGTACTTGATGTTGTGTACGTCCACTCAGATCGTTACACTGTATCGCTCCAGGCCTTCCACACGTTTGGGGCCACAGGCAGCCACAATGGCTATTCGCCATTGATGCCACAGGTGAACCCGCTAGACAACATCGAAAATGGCTTCACTTCTGACTTGATGAGGCTGCGTTTTACGGGTTTTATGGGTTTCAATTGTCCCGTGACCGGGTTTTCAGGTCGGACCCACTTCAGCATTCCGGACCCACTGACACGGTGACGTGGGCGACCAAAATGACCGAGGTTTTTCGAACGTGTCAACAACCGAAAACGGCCTTTACACGAGGTTTTTACTTCCTCTTCCCCCTCCCTGTCTTTGTCGTTTGCTTGATCGCCATCATCCCAAGGCATCACCTCGATCAACGAGCACACGATTGTTGCAACGGGGCAGAGAGAGAGAGAGAGAGAGAGAGAGAGCGCGGAAGAGGGGGCTCGTCCGGTCGAGAAACCAACAACATACGCAGCACTTGGGTCTGCCGCGCCGGCCGCCGGTGAGTCGTGTGCCCAACAAAGCTTCCGGATCCCCAACGACAAGGCCGAACTGGATCTCAGTGCTCGCCCCCACCCTCCTCCTCGTTGTTTTGTTGGTTTCCGACAGATTTCCCTCCCCCACGTCCTACCCCACGCCATCGAGTTTCCGACTTGCCCGCCTTGGGGCGCAAGTATCTTTTCGCTCGTGAGGGATCGAGCTCACCATGTACTCGTCGTATTACAAGCCCAAGGACGGCCGGCAGTCGACCGTGCTCACGGACCACGAGGCCCTGCACCGCGATGAGGCGACGCACAAGAGCATCCAGTCGGATGAGAGCATCCTCCGTCCCATTGACCTCGAGACCATCATGTCCTCCAAGGCCGCGGTCAAGTACTGGTACCTCCATCGCCCCAAGACCATGGAGTACGTGCACAAGAACGCGACCAAGATCCAGAGCCTCGGGCGGGCCTTTGCGATCCGCCAGCTCAAGAAGAAGGTACGTAGGCGCGGAAACCCTGGCCCATGGGCAGTGGCCTCTGACCCTCTTGCGTGGGTTGTATCAGTATGGCACCGAGTACGTCGTGGCCCTCGCCAAGGCCGACGCGCAGAAGAAGGAGGCCGAGAAACTCGCCGAGCTGTCGGCCGCTGAGCGCGAGGCCGCCGCGGCGTCGAATGCCGAGTACGAGGCCCGGGTCGAGGAATCACGTCGGCTTCGTCGAGAGCAGCTCGAGCGCGAGGCCGCTGAAGAGGCCGCCCTCCGCGCGCGCTTAGCAGAGGAGGAGCGACTCCGGAAGCAGCAGGAGGAGGAGGCCGCGGCCCGGCGGCGCGAGGAGGAGGAGGCTGCAGCCCTTGCCCTCGCGGCCGCCGAGGCGGCGCGTTTGGCCGCGGAGGAGGAAGAGCGACGTCGCCTCGAGGCCGAGGCGGAGGAACGCCGTCGCGAAGAAGAGGAGGCTGCTGCCGCGGCTGAGGAGGAGGCGCGACTGGCTGCCATTGCCGCGGCGGAGGAGGCTGAGCGGCTGCGTGTGGCCGCCGAGGAGGAGGCACGTCTTCAGGCGGAGGCTGAGGAGGAGGCTCGTCGTCAAGCAGAAGAAGAGGCCCAGCGCGAAGAGGAGGAGAGGGCACTGGCTGCGGCGGCCCTTGCCGCGCAACAGGCCGCGGAAGAGGCGGAGCGGGCCAAGCAGGCCCGCCTCGAGGCCGAGAAGAACGAACGCTATGAGCAATCGCTGTCCAAGGACGTGCCAGTGCTAGTTCGCCATCATGGCCCTGGGCGAGTTGTGTCTTATGACAAGGAGGACGAGAGCTACACGGTCAAGCTCGAGGCGGCGATGGGCGGGCTCACGCTGACGGTCGGCGCTGAGGATGTGGATCTCGACGATGACCGGATCCTGTCCCCGAGAACCAAGGTCGACACGCCCTTTGGCACTGGCGAGGTCGTCGGTTTGGATCCCCATGTGGGCTGTTACGCCATCAACACCGAGATCCACGCCCCGGAAGGCGAGCAGTTCTTGGCGTTTGTGCAGATCGCCGATGTGACGGTGCACGTGGAGGAGGTCGAGGAGAGGGCGATTGTCGAGAATGCCGCCATTCCGAGTACGTAGTGACTGATGTATCGATGATTGGACTGGATCCGACACTGATCGTTGATGATTCCGATCTAGTCCCCGATGAAATCGGCCTGGTGTCGGCGCGGATTGTCGATAGTCGGGTTGTAAATCGTACGGGGAAGAAGTTCATTCAGTACAAGCTCGAAATCCGGACGACGAACTACGGCACTGTCTTCTGCTGGAAGCGCTACAGCACGTTCCGGTATGTCGAACATGATGTGCGTCACTTTGTGTCGATGGCTAATTTACTGGTGCCGCAGCTCGCTTTGTGAACGCCTGCAAAAGGAGGCCGGGTACTCCCGCAAAGAGATCCCGGAGCTCCCGAAGCGCCAGATTGCAGGCAACTTTTCGCAAAAGACCATTGGCGAGCGTGCTGAGAAGCTCAACCTCTTCCTCAACGCTGCTGTGAAAGCGGAGCATCTGCAGTGGGGTATTCGTGTTGATGATCAAATCGCCGTGTACAAGCGACGAGTCAAACGCCCGGGCTCCCAGCCCTCGTCGTCTCGAAGTGGTTCATCCCGTGGTCTCTTTGGTTCACGGAAGAGATAAAGATTTGTAGAGACGCATCCGATCGAAGGACGCACTCGACGCGTTTGCTGTAAAAAGATTTGATGCTGAAAACGAAATCTAAAGCCTCCAAGTGTTGTGTGCACAGAAACAGACCTCAAATTTGGTTAGGGTATAACGCCAAACGCATCAAGGCTTGGTTGAAAACAACCTCACGCTACTCGAACCGACTGCTGGTGCTGGTGCAGATGTGTTTCCAATTCCTTCCACTTGGCAAGCTGCGACTTGCGGTAGGACTCGACTTCCTCGGCATTGTACATATACGCCTGGAACGGATTGTGGCAATCCCCAGCGCAGCCGACGCAAACCCGCGAGTGGCACTCGACCCCATTCCTGGCGCATTCACAGTCGCTTTGGTTGCTGCAATTTTTCTCTTGCAGAGCCACGACCCGCGCGAGGGCAAGCAGCTCGGGTTTGGAGTGTCCGCCCTTGATTGGGACATTTCGAGCAGCGAGGAACGCGTGGAGCCTCTTCACGTTCATCTTGGAAACTTTCTTGACGAGATCGCCACAGGAGCACCCACATGCACCGTCGCGCGAATCCCGAATCTTTGCAAATTCGTCGAGTTGCTCAATCGAGACGCAGGCAAAATCATGGACAATCACCTCGGCATTGTCAACATCATCGTCCAGACCGGGCGCGGACCGTTCCGATGATGTTGAGCGCTTGCGACGAGCCGGTGAGTGGTGATGCTCCTCGGGGTGTAGTCGTTCGCTCTCCGTGAAGACCTTTTTCCGCTCCTTCTCACTCAATCTCGTAAACAACGGATTCCTTCGGCCGCTCTTGTAGTCAAATTGGCGGGTCTCGCCTTCGACGACCTGCGTTCGCTTGCCCTTAGTGAGTTCTTGGGCCCGCGCCGCCAACGCCTGTTGACGGAGCTCCTCGACCTCGAGGACGCTGCCCAGCTTCACGTTGTCGGCGACGACCTCACCCAATCCCAGAGCCCACGTGCCCTCGTAAGGAACTGCCCCACCACCTCCGGGAAAGCGCGTGAACTCGCGGGCAGCCACCTCGCCCCACATAATGTGCTTCTTGGCACTGAGCGACTGCGAGCGCTGGGGCTTCTGCCCACGGCCTCCGCCGGCTCCGGCCCCCGTCGTGGTCATCGGTTCACTCGCTGGGGCGTGAAGGCTCATACTGCGCTGCTTCTTGTGCTTGCTCTTCTTCTTCTTCTTCTTGTGCTTGGCGCCGGTCGGCTCGGTGATGATAGTGGCCGTGGGTTCGACGATAACCGTCACCGACTTGGGGGGCGTCCCCGGCGCCTGCTTGCTCGAAGAAAGATCGGGGGCGACGTCACGTGGCGCCTCGGGGTCAGCGTTCGGTTCATCTCCGGTCATACCCGGGGAGGTCGCGCACGCTGAGGGCGAGAACGTGACGTCGCCGTGCGGACATGGCGGCTCTGTGAGCGTCGGCATGTCGTGTATGGATGCGGGCTTCGTCGTCGGCCGTCTCGCAGACGCTTCTCCGCCAAGGAGCTTGTGTCGCAAGAGCTCAAAGAGACCCCCGGACGATGGAGCGCCCTCGGTCTGGGAGGCATCGGGACCCGAGGGCGAATCGGACGCGGGGGCTTCTTGGCCCTGGCGCTGCGGTTTGGCATCGGCTATCCCGAGACCAGCACCGCACTCGTCGCGGTGGGCGACCCACACCCGGCGCTGGCACTCGCGGTCGCAGAAGTAGACACGTCGACAGCCGCCGCAGCGATTCCGCACGCCCGCGGCCCCGCAGGCGCGACAGACGCGCGCCGGCGGCGACGGGACGGGGCCATGGTCCGGCGAGTTGTTCACATCGTCGGCGGTCATTTTGTCGGTTGTTGGGGGGAATTCGTGGGGGGCCATTGGGTCCGTGGGGGGGCTCAAGTCGCAGTGTTGCAGGAGTCGACTTGTGTTGGTCGGCGCGAGTGGCGGCGGTTTGACTGCGCAGTTGGAACGAATTGTTGTTGTTGTCTGAAGGTCGAAGTCAGTTGGTCGCCACTTCCGAGGCGCGGTTTTTCTAGAAGTTGGCGGAAGCAAGGCATCAACAAGTGTTAGACGTGGCACCCACAAACTGCAACGTGTCTTTATCAATAGCCCTTCTGATTGGTCCACCGTCTCCAGGAATGCATTTGATTGGGTTGTTGGGTGGGAAGATCGCATACCCCTACTCGACGAGAGGGGGTCTGATTCCAGCCGCTTGAAAGAATGACGGGCATTGGAGGAACATTCTTGTGGAGCACAACGGAGAAACCGTTGGAATGTAGATGGTACCGGTATAAACGATTTGAAAAAAAAAATTGAGTTTGGAAATTTCAACTACAAATTACATGATAAAAATACTACGTAGTATCAGTGAGAATTCCACTTTTTTCAACGCCCCACTACGTTGTGGGAACGGGGCGTTTTGGTGCCTCTCGCCATTGGAACGCGCAGCCAAGCGACGACTCGTAGCCAAGTGGACGAGACTCGAGTATCAGCTGGTTCTGTCGGTACACAAGGTCGAAGCCCCCGACGTGGAGCTCGTTGCCTGTGCGCCGGCCTTCGAGATCGAGGACATCGAGCGTGTGCTGGATGACGTTGACCTTGAGTGCATAGTCCTGGTCCGTGTCGCCGGTGAGCGACGGGGAGGCGTTGACCTCCAGGAGCCAGGGCTTGAGCGAGCTGTCGATGAGCACGTCGTAGCCGTACAACTCGAAGCAGTGGCGGTCCTGGATGATCACCTGTTGCACGGCCTGCAAGGAGCGGATGATGAGTGCCTGGATGTCGGCGAAGAGCCGATCCACGGCTGCGAAGCCGTGCTTGCTGACGAGGAAGAGCTTGAGGTGCTGGAGGAGCCACTTGCAACCCATCGAGCTGTCGTAGTCTTCGGCGGTCTTTTGCACTGATGCATTGGTCAAGTGCATGTCTGGAAAATAATTGCAGCGGAGCATGAGCATCCCGACGTTCAAAGGTCCGAACACAGCCCCGATAGAGAATTATGGCACTCACACAAGTTGTCCATGTCCTGTTTGTCAACCGAGTACCGGGCGTTCGAAAATCGCCCAAAGCCCCCACGGTGGATCCAAAACGTCAGTGGCGAAAATGACGTGACCAGCACGTACAGACGGAGATCGAATTTCTTGCCACCGATCGTGTACGGCCGCTCAATGTACTTTTGCACAATGTACGTGTCGGCGGTCTTGGCTGCGAGGCCACCGTCCCCGCGCCACGTGTGATCACGTTTCCATTCGCTAATGTCACTGATCTTGTCGAATAAAAAGATGCCCTTGCCCTGCGCCTTGCCGATGGGCTTCATGATCCACCGCCCACCACCGCTGCGCTTGAATTCTTCAAGGAACATGCCATATTCAGCTGGGAGCACGAACGTTGCCGCCCAAAAGTCAAAACCCTCAGCCTCTGCGCGGGCACTTGCGTCCGTGCTGACCAGATGCAAATGTGAAGTCTGAGTGACGCCTGTCAGGGCACTCGCGCCGTCTCACCTCCGCTGGAGCTGGCGCTTGAGACGCTTGAGGTTCTTGACCAGCAGATCCTTGCGCGTGAGCTCGTAGTGGTTCTGGAAATGGTTGATCCGCTGGTGCTCCTGTAGTGGCGTGAACGCATCCAGGTGCTCTCGGATCCACCCGACGTCCGCCCAGTGGATATCCCAGTCGAAAGCCTCGTCGGTCTCGAGCCAGTGCGGGCCCTGGAGGCGGAAGACATCGAGCACCGTGTTCCGCAGGGACGTGCGGAAGCGCACGAGGCCAGTGCCCTCGCCCCCAGCCGTCGTTGGTCGCCTTGATGTCTCCATATTCACGGTGTTCTTGGGTTGAGTCGCTTCAACTCATTCGTTGCATAGTGTAGACCACACTACCTATGGGACTACCTGACAAGACCACATCCACAACACCTCATCTTTTTGACTGCAGGCAAAGCAAGAGATGGCCAAGTACTCGGTCTTGCTGCCGACGTACAACGAGCGGGAGAACCTCCCGCTCATCGTCTGGCTCCTGGATCAATCCTTCACCGAAAAGTGCGTGCGGGGCCCTTGGGAACCGGCCGTGACGCGGTGTGTCTCATGTGCTACTGTGTTATGGCCCCCAGCTCCCTCGAGTACGAGATTGTGATCGTCGAGGACAACAGCCCCGACGGCACGCTGCAGGTGGCCACGGAGCTTCAGGCGATCTACGGCAAGGACCGCATCGTCATCCTTCCCCGCCAGGGCAAGCTCGGCCTCGGCAGCGCGTACCGCGATGGACTCAAGCGCGCCACGGGGGACTATGTGATCCTCATGGATGCGGACCTCTCGCACCACGTGCGTCCCGTGAACATATACTAGTAAGGTCAGCACTGCGTCTGACGGGGTGCTGCTCTGTGTGCGTGTGCAGCCCAAGTTCATCCCCGAGTTTATCCGGTACGGACTTGGGTTGCGGATCTCCTTGGAGCAAGTTGTAACATCGTTGACTGACAACCGCTCGTGGGGGAGCATTCCAGGACACAGGCCAAGGGGAACTATGATATCGTCACAGGAACGCGATATGTGAACGGCGGTGGGGTACGTGTGTGTGTGAGAGGGGGGTATTGCTGTAAGCCTGCTTAAAAAACGGTAATTGACTGATCAATGTGATGGACGGCACAGGTGTTTGGCTGGGACCTCCGCCGCAAGCTCACGAGCCGCGTGGCCAACTACCTCGCGACCGTGCTCCTGAACCCACACTGTTCAGACCTCACGGGGAGTTTTCGGCTCTACAAGCGTGCGGTGATTGAGGACATTATGAACTCGATCCAGGGCCTCGGGTATGTCTTCCAAATGGAGATCCTCGTCCGTGCGCGGCTCAAGCAGTACACGATCGCCGAGGTCCCAATCACGTTTGTCGATCGCATCTATGGCGAGTCCAAACTCGGTGCCGGGGAGATTGTCGCGTACCTCAAGGGCCTCTTGCAGCTCTTCCTCACGACCTAGATGGACGGCGTACACAAGCTCGTCGTCGTCGTTCTTGTCGTCACAAGGATATGCTCTCATTGTTTTTGCCCTCGCGTGGCGCATCCTCTCCATGGTACGGAGGCGGGGCGGATCCCACTCGGATGAGATTTTTCAATACGATTACTATACTATTCGTGGGTGGCTGTGGGGTGGAAAGATGGACGCGTGCTTGATTATGCGCCGTCGTGCTGACGAAGGAGGGGCGTAGCGGGAGCGGCGGTGGCCGAGGCGACGGTCGCGGATGAGGCGAAAGAACGCGGGACGACGATGGCCGCGGCATTCTGGAGGCGCGCGGCGATCCCTTCCGAGCCATCGCCAAAGATGAGGACGACGATGACAAAGATGATGACCAGGGCGATCGGAACAGAGCACATGATGGCCACGGCCCGCCAGCTCGAGGGCTCGCCATCGCCCGTGGCGTCCTTTGCCGCGGACTTGGTCGGACTGCCGTCGTCTCCACGGAACCGATGCCAGCGATCGCGCTTGAGGCGCAGTCGCTCCCGCTCCTGTATCCAGTAGTTGCTTGTGGAGGTGCTGGACAACAACGACGACGACTCCGTGGGCGGTGCGTCATCGCCACCGGCGGCCCGTGCCGCGGACCCTGCTATTCGGTGTTGATCGTCCTTCGCGGTCCCGTTCGAGTGGGACACGGTGGGGTTGGAAAGCAGCATCTTGAAGATACTGGCGCGATTGATGGCCTTGGTCGTGACCGTCACTGTGGCAGTGTTGCTCCCGCCGCCAATGCCGCCGTACGAGCCAAGAGGTTCGATGGGGTCCTCGACTTCGCACAGCGGCCCATGGCTCCGGAGCCGCGGCGACTTGAACTGCAAGACACATTGGTGTTCGGGGATGCTCTCAGGAATGCTGATGCGCGAGAGCGACGACGAGGACGTCAGCGCGGACGACGATGCAAACGAGCCGTAATTGGGGCGGTGCTGCTTGGCGCGTGAGGTCGTGAGTGACAGTGCCGCCGACCAGTCCATGTCACTAGTCAACGTGGGGGAGCCAAGATGGAGC
>JAADYI010000888.1:0-11603 GCA_023338185.1 Lagenidium sp. CBS 127285
GTGCCCTCGCCAATGGCCGCAGGAGCCGCCGCGGAGCCCGGCGGTTGCGGGGCCTCCCTGCGGAGCGTCCAGGCGGCCTACAGCCAGTGGCTCCAGGATGAGGTCGCGACGATCACCGACTCGTCCAACGCCCGGCGCCGGAGAGGCAGCAAGCGCCACGCGAGTCGACGGCTGTACGTTGGTGACGCCCAATGACTTTTTCACACGCGAGGCACTACTGACCGCGCGAATGTGGCTTGTTGTCTCCGTTCATGTTCCAGCGCGGCCCTGCGCCATCTCACGCAGCCGACGGTCTCGAGCGCCAGCAAGGCCGGACCCGCTGACTCATCGAAGGCCGGCGCTGGGGGCGGCGAGGCGACGGCCGACGCAGAGACCGCCCAGCGGGACGCGGCCCAGCGCCGCCGCTTCCGGCTCCTCGTGGACGAGGTCTCGTACGCGCATGTCCGCTACGACCCCCAGCGCGCGTGGCTCCCGGGCCTCGGGTTCTTTCAGTACCTGGCGACACGCGCCGCCGTGGACGGGAGAGGCGACCTCCGCGGGGGCCCACGGCGCCAGCGGGCCGAGTACCGGGGCTTCCCCGTGCGGGTCCCCCCCATGGCCCTGCGCCTGCCCCAGCGGGGCGGCACCGTCGCCATCGCCGTGCTCTTCACGACCGAGCAGGAGCCGCCACTGCAGCCACAAGCACGCGAACCCACGGCCACCGCGGCTGCTGCTGCGACCATTACCAAGGACGCCGAGCTCGTGTTGCAGATCCACTTTTTCACCACGCGGGAGCTCTTCGTGGGGCGGATCCCGTGGATCCTCCGCATGCTCCTCACGCCCAGCGAGTCGCTGGTGGCGTCAGCCTCCACCGCATCATCGACGACGACGACGCCGCTGCCGCTCGCCGTGCGCAAGACATCACACGACGACGACGGCATCGATGTCGTCAACGGGCCCCCGCGCAATGCTCTCGAGGCCCTGATGACCCCCGAGGCCGTCGAGGCCGCGCTCGTTCGGCTCTGGGACGATCCATCGCGCGACCTCGAGGCCGTGCAGGCCTTTGTCCCGTGCAAGGGTCTCACGGCAGCGGCGACGACGACGACCTTGCGGCCCTGGATCGCCCGCGCCGAGTACCGCAAGCGCGAGCGCGGGGCGTCGACCGTGTGGATCCTCACGGGCGACGCCTCGACGTCGTCGTCCTCATCGTCGGCCTTCTGGGCCAGCACCGCGATTGCGAGCAACGGGACCTACGACTGGGCCCGGGGCCCCCCGTGCCAGGTCGTCAAGTGCACGACCCTCCAGTCCTGGCCCGGGCCCCGACTCGTCGCGGCGACGACGGCCGAGTACCTCGAGCTCCAGCTCCGCGTGGGGCTGTCCGAGCTCGTCGTCGACCTCCTCCAGGACCCCACGGGCCAGTGGTGGCTCCTCCAGGTCAAGTCGTTCCAGCTCCGGCAGCCCGCGCTCGCCCCGGCGCTTCTCCCGGGCCACGGTGGAGCAGGCGGAGCGTTGTCGACGACGACCCTCCGGGCGGCGTCGGCCCCCGATCGCCTCGAGCCCGTCACGGCGGTGAGCGCTGCGACTACTGCGACTGCTGCTGCTGCTGCTGCTGCTGTTCTCGGTCAGGGCCCTGCTGGTGTCAAGCTGGCGCGGCTCGGGCGGCGCCACGTCCGCTGGAAATGCGCCGGCGCCCCCTGCAAGAAGACGAACACGACGCGGAGCGACAACAACCGTCGCGTCCACGACGACGATGACGACGATGCCCCGGAAGACACGGACAATCCGAACGACAAGGCCACGAGCAGCGAGCCCGCGGCCTTCGTCACCAAGAAGGAGCTCCTCTCGTGCGACTTTTACGACGACTACCGCCGGGGGCTCTCGGGCGGCTGCGGGGACCTCGCCGGGGCCCTGGCGTTCCACCTCCAGCACCAGGTGAGCAAGCGCGACCGGACGGTCCTCTACGAGCCCCAGCCCCTCTGCACGGCGTGCCACCGGCGCTACCACCGGCTCCGGGAGCTCTGCAATGCCGAACTCGCCGCCACCGCGACCCGCGGGCCGGAGGTGGCCCCCAAGCTCCGACGTCGGCTCCCCACGAGCAAGTCCCTCCAGGCCCTCGGCGGCCCCCGACCGCTGCCCGAGCTCAGGAGGTCCCCGCGGGAGCTCACGCCGCTCGTGACGTCCGAGTCCGCCCCGGTCTTGACAACCACGTCCCCGCGTGTGCGTGACGCCCTCCAGAGCCCCCATGCAACGCCGAGCTATCTGCGAGAACTCGACGACATCGAGCGGCTTCTCGCTGGGCCGCAGGAGCAAGACCATGACGTCGACAAGGCCACGACGACGGCTGCTGCTTCTCCTGCACGAGACCAGCGCCGGCTGCCACACGACGACCCACTCGATGCCCCAATGTCTCCGACGCCCTCGTGGCTACGAGGTGCGACAAGTGCTCGACGAGACGTCGGCGAGCGTGTCGAGGCCATGTGGGAGAGCCTCCTGCTCCGGCCCCTCGCCCCACGAGACACCGCATCATCATCATCAGCAGCAGCAGCAACAACAACTACAACAGCAGCATTCGCCACTGCCTCCAAGGCCTACAATACGTTCTCGCTTTCCAGCGCCCTGGCCGAGCTCCAACAATGCGATGCGGCCGCCCAGGCGTCGACAACGGCGTCTCACGCGCAGCAGCACGCGCCGTCGGGCCGGCCGACGCACTCGGTGACCATCTCGAGCCCGCCGCGGATCTTCGCGGACGAGTCGTATCGGGAGGTCCTCGTCCAGGAGGCCGTCGCGCACTACGCGCCTCGGACCGGCGCCTTGCTCCGCTTCGTCGTGGTCGGCGACGAGCCCCACGCCGAGGAAGCCGACGACGATGCCCGGGCCCTCGTGCGCATGGCCCTCCAGACGCTCTACTTGGACCTCGTGCACGCGCTCGAGGCCGCGGGCGACGGCGTCGTCGACCGCCTCCCGAGCGTCCCCCCGCCCGTCACGGACCTCGGCGGGGGCTGCGCGATCATGGACGTCGCCATCCCGGCGCAGTCCATCGCATCGCGAGACGACGAGCAGACGCGGACCCGCATCAGTATCGCGTGCGACGAATCGGTGGGACCAAGCTGGCAGTGAACGGGTCGTGACCGTTTCGCACGGGCGTGGCCAGGCCGGCGCCCAACGACGACGACGAACGTCGTGTCGGGTACTGAGCACATCAACTCGACGGCGCCATTGCATTCTCGGCCCTGGGACGACGACGACGACGATGGCCGCGGCGGCGGACCACCGGGAGGACAGCGAGGCCGCGGTCGCGCTCTTCCTCACGCGGTGGCTCTTTGTCCTCGTCTGGTGGCTCGTGCTCGCCTTCCACGCCGCGTGCGCGGCCTTTTTGATCGCGACGACGCTCATGTACCGCTTCGTCGCGTCGTTCCCCATGATCTACTACAACAAGCTCCTGGGCTCGACGCTCCGCAAGGACATGGAGAGCCTGGGCTTTGTCTTTGTCGGCATGGCCGCCGTCCACGGCCTCGAGATGCTCCGGATGATCGCCATCTCGCTCTACTACCGGGAGCTCCTCCTCAATGCCCCGCACGCCCATTCCGCCCCCGCCGCCGCCAGGGCCCTGGTCGTGCCCACGCTGCCCAACGATGCCGCCGGCAACGTCCCCACGATCAACAAGACCCCGCTCGCGCTCCGCAAGCTCCGATCCTCCCGTGGCGTCCCGCAGCGGCTGCTCCCCCGGGGCCTCCTCCGTGTGCTCCGGCGCAGCACCGCGTTGCGCCTCGTGGCGGTGCCCTTCCGCCTCGCGGGCCGGGGGCTCCGGCGGCTCAAGTTCCGCCTCCTGGACCGCAAGCACGGGCTCCTGGGCATCGAGAGCCCCTACTTCAACGTGCTCTTCCTCTTCCGGGAGGGCCTCGAGATCGCCTCGCAGAGTTACCAAATGTACCAATGCAGCCGCCTGCTCGCCCGGCCGTGGCTCAATGTGCTCTTCCTGGCCCTCACGGTCGTCAACTGCTGGACGACGCCGATCCTCCAGCACGCGCTCGCCCGGTACAATGCCCTCGAGCGGGTCATCTGCCTCGTCCTCGATGGGCTCCTCGACGCGGGGACCTGCATGATCCTCCCGCTGCTCATCGTCGTCAAGTACGTCCGGGCCTTTGACCCCGCGCTCGGGGCCTTCCCGACCGAGTACCTCACGGACCCCGCGTGGTTCACGGGGCTCGTCCTCGAGAACCGCCTGCTCTTCGCCATGGACCGCACCGACCTCGTCTCCAAGCTCGTCCCCCACTACAGCCTCTTTGGCTGCATCCGCAAGGCCAAGACGCTGCTCTTCCGCATGCCCCCGGAGATGGATCACGATCGCGGGGTCACGTACGTGGCCACCACCGCCACCGCCACCAACGGCGACGACGACGACGCGGCCATGGCCATGGCCACCGCCGCCGCCCATAGAGATCGCGTGCAGTCCCGGTCGCGGGGGAGCTTTGTGGACAACACGGCCCGCACGGCGACGGCCACGGGGCCCGGCTGGCGCCGGCGCTTCGTCCACGTCTTCTTCATCGGCTGGGGGATCACGGTCCTCGTCGTGCACCTCCGGGCCCGGCAGGTCGCCAACTGGTACGCGGGCAACACGGCCTGCAAGCAGCAGCTCCGGCCGTGGTTCCGGACCTCGTTCATGTGCGCGACGTTCGAGTTTGACTGCGTCGAGCAGGGCCACGCGGCGACGCTCACGGCCGCGGACCTCACGCCCCTGGACCCGGGGCCGCTCTCAGCGTTGATCATCGCCAACTGCCCGGCGCTGGTGATGCCCCCGGAGCTCCAGAACTTTCCCGGGTTGCTCAAGTTTATGATCTACAACTCGACCATCGTCCAGTGGCCGGCGAATGCCTCGCTCAACGGCGTCTCGCACGCGGCGCTCATCTCGATCTCGGTCGTCGCGAGCAGCATGTCGGGGCTGCCCGCGGGGCTCCAGGAGGCGCTGCCGGGGACGCTCCAGGACCTCCAGTTCGCCCAGACCGATCTCGCGGCGCTCCCCGCCGACATCGCCACGAAATGGCCGCCCATGACCAAGCTCTACCTGGAGTACGGGGCGTTTGACGAGTTCCCGGCGCAGATCCTCAACGTGCGCTGCGACGAGCTCTCGTTCGTCGGCAACAACCTCTCGGTGCTCCCCGATGCCTTCGCAACGGCGGCGTGGGGCTTCCAGGACCTGGCCCTCGGAGCCAACCCCCACCTCACCGGGCTCCCGGTCTCGGGCTTTGTCTGGCAGCTCACGACGCTCTCAGTCGAGAACACGGGCTTCACGGCGTTCCCGTCGTCGGTCATCTCCGCCACGAGCGGACGCGGGATGGCCGGCGGCGACCTTCCCCTGCTGGCGAGGGCGCTGACGACGAGCACCAGCGATCCGAGCAGCAGCACTGGGAGCAGCACTGGGGCCGGGTCCAGTGGCACTGGTAGTGGCGCGGGCCCCGCGAGCTCCGTGGCGGTGTACGCATTCAACACGCCCTACTGCCAGGGGCTCGGTGGCGAGTCCGAGGCCGATCGGGCGCTGGCGAACGGGAGCCTCACGCTCGGGGAGAGCGAGGGCACGCACGTGTTTTGCGCGACGCGGGACCCCAATGGCGTCGCGCGGTTCCCGCTGGCGTGGACCGTCGAGCGCTTCCGCCCGCGCATCGGCTGACGGGAGGATCGCGTTGGTCTCGCATGCACTCGATGCCATCACGATGGCTTCGAATTCCGAAAAGCGCCAGAGGAAAAAGATACTTTTTGGTTGTGTTGTCCCAAGTTTCCACAAACCCACTCAATTTTTTTGTTGGGTTGGGATCTGACTCTGAGATGTGTGTAGGACGCTGTCGGATATAAAACATCAGAGGGACTGGACAGCATCAGGACTCGCCCCCCAATTGGTCCCAAAATTGGCCTCATATCCCAACACTTTCGACTTGGCCTCGATTATCCAGGGCTAGGGTTATTCGGATAGGGATTAGGTCAAAGTTGGCTGACATCGAATCATAGAGGTTCTAGGTCAAGTTCAGATTCCTCACCTCGATTCTTTCCCAAAATTACGCCAGCCGTCACAATTGTGGGGTGTGTGTTGACAAAATGCGCGAATGGTGATGTGTGGAGGCCAATGAACTTGGCAACTCTTGTTGGGGATCTTGCATCACGATCACAACTCGCACGACGCTCTCTGCTCCTGCACTGGATTTGCCACACAGCACTCCCCCTTCCTGACAGGCGGATCAACGACACGCATGCCACCGTGTCCAAAATGGCCGTGGCGTTCACCTACAGTATCTGCTGACTGGACGTTCCAAGGGGCCGTAATGACAGTGTATGACAAATTCACAGCACATCGCTGCATCTTGGTGGAGGTCCAGTGTGTGTCGTGGACTGTTTGGAAAATGGTCATTTCGGGTGTGTGCGAGGGGGGGGGGACTCAGCTGCCCCACGGGACGGCGCCGTGGCGGGGCGCGCGTTGCAACGCAATGTGTGGCGCCACTGTGTCGGGTGCCGCGCATGCACACGCCCATTGGCTCGGTCTCACCTTCCGTCAACGTTTTGGTTCCGCACGCCTCTCGTCGTAAAAAATGCAAGTGTAATTTGCCAGCCCCTGGATGCTGTGCCAGCGTGGCCTGTCCTGTGTGGCCTCCGCAGTCACTGTGGAGTCCACGCTCTTGCTCCGTGCGACCACAGACGATATGTCAGTCAGGCGTATTGGCGAGGCGGTCCCCACAAGTTTAGACCTGTACTCCCAACGGTCCACAATGGACCGTGACTTTTGTGGCCGACGTGGTCGACGCTTGATGGCTTGGGATTACGAAGATGGGCCTTTTGGACCACGGAGAGCGAGTCCCGGAGGTGTGCCCCCCGTTGCGCAGCCGCGCCCTTGTCAGCAGGTGACAAAGCGGCGACGCACTGGGGCGGCGTGACCGGAGGGCGTCCTGACGAAGGTTGGCCAAGGCGGCTGGTTTGAGGGGGACCAGACCGCACTGACCGAGGGGCCGGGTCCGCATTCCTCCGCCACTCTCGAATCCGCATTGCACCTGCCACACTCTCGATCACTCGAGCGGTCTATCTGGACTGGACTGTGGTCGGTCAATCATCTGTTCTTGGCTCTCTCTTCTTGCGAGAAAAGAGGAAGGACCCCCCGGATCGGACCGCTGCGCCATTGTGGACTGTGGTGGCCCAACTCCCAAGACCGACCAGCGCATACCGACCACTCGTCAACTCGCCAGCGGCCGCGCACGACCCTCCTCCGAGCAGCATGGCTGTCGTCCTGACGTGGTTCCGGGTCTTCAAGCTGAGCTGGTGGCGGCGGTGCAAGGCGTGCCACTGCCGCGCGGCCAAGTGCATCTGCAAGCGGCCGTCGCTGATCATGGAGCAGATCCTGTACGTCGAGGAGCGCAACAACAAGTTTGGCGCCCGCAACTTCAGCCACGTGAGTGACACGGCCGTCACGGCCTCGACGCACTCGGTCGCGACGACCGTCGCCTCGGGACCGAGCTTTGGCGAGGACTACCGCGCGGGGGACTTTTACCGCTCGACCCAGCAGCAGCCGCAAGGATTGCCCATGCTCCCGCCCTCGACGTCGTCATTGTCGGCGGACCAGTCGGTCGCCCCGACCAGCACGGCCCTGGTGCGGAAAAACTCGGGCAAGATGGTCCCCCACGCCTCCGCACGGCCCTTCCACGATGACCTGGGCTACGGCTACAGCCCTTACTACACGAACGACTACGGCACCCAGCCCCGGCCCTCCCGCCCACGGCGGCTCCCGGCGTCCAGCCGCGTGTCGAATGCCTCGACGACCTCTCGATCGGAAGAGACATCGCTCCAACTCTACTCTCGTCGTGGCCGCCCGACGCGGAGCAACAGCCACGGGAGCAGCAGCACGCGCGTGAGCAACGCCGACTCGCTCATCGTCCGCCCCAGCAACAGCAGCAGCATCCGGGCGTCGTGCGCGTCGGACCGCATGAGCCTCGACAACAACATGGGTTCGTACAACCCCTGCGGGCGCTTCTACGACGGTGGCGCGTTCACGTCGAGCATCCAGGAGGACGAGGACGACACCCTCCATCGCCTCCACGGGCTCCTCCAGATGCCCTCCCCCGCGTCCTCCACCTCGACGATCATGGAGCGATCGCGCTACGCGTACTACTGATCTGGCCCCAGTGATTCTCCCACCCCCCCTCCCCATTATTTACTAGAGCTCCAGTCGGAAGGAGCCCGCTCAATGTTGTCAATATATTATTCCCGTGGTCACGTCCGATGATGATCGCGCCAAACACGAGTAGTCGGGACTTGGGGAGTCCGAGTCCGACGTGTGCATATCGTGCTGTACTGTATGTACACCGGCACATCGCCTCCTCCACGTGTTCCGTAAGCCACGATGACGTCGAGGAGGATGCGCATCACCCACCACGCATCTCCCGACTGTCCCGCGTATTCCGCGGCATCGTGACAAAAGCTCAATAATTCACCACGATGGCGGGGAAGCGCTTCGTTTTCGATCGTCAAAGCCAATGACTTAAACTCAAGGGCGCGATGATCCGCTCCAACAGGAGCGCGGAGTCGAAGCGACGCCCACCGCCGCATGCGCCACCGTGGCACGTGCGCTCTCCACTGCTGTCACAGCCTGGGACCGACCAAGATGCTGCGAGGACCAGTCACGATGACCGCCCGTCCGCTCCGCTCCTCCCATCCACCCATGCTGATGCCCTGCATTCCATTACACTATTGCACTGTGGCGTATGTGGTCATCGTCATCGTGCAGGAGTCGTCAGAGGGGGCTGTGTTGGATAGCGGACTCCACTGCAATCGGCCCAGTTTGGCGAGACGAGGCAGACTACGGTAGTGACGGCACCCGTGGTCGTTTGCTCCATGGCATGGCGAGCCCTGAATTCCTGTCCAAGGCGAGCCGTGTGCGGATCGCGGCGCTGGCTCGCGCGTCTGCGTGGGCTGCAGGATTTTTGCAGATAAGCCTTGCACAGCGCTCTACCCCCATGCACATGCATGCACGCACGCAATGAACCGTACAGTACGGTACATGTAAATGCAAAGCACAAGCACCAGTCGCTGATCGTCCGATGGGGTGTGCCGACCGCCTCTTGGCCATCTCAGCCCCCTCCTGACGCATGTGCGTTGACTAATGCTGCGTTTGCGGATCTGTTCATTCGTTTTGGGTTCTTGAATGAGTGTTGATTTGGGTGATCCCAGGGGGCGCTCTATAGAGATCATGAACAGTACGTACACGTGTCCTTTCCCAGAAACAGGTAGAGGATGGTCCCAGAACCGGGTGCAAACCACCGGCCAGTCGTCCGCCTGTTGTTCCAACTGGGAGGCTCCTTGAAACGCGAACGACCGTCAAGCACGAGCTCATGGCGTCGACGGGTGCATCGAGCGCGGCCGTCTCGGCGTTGCTCCAGAAGGCCTCGCAGCAGTACCTCGAGTGCCGCCGCAAGGTCTCGGCCAAGGTCGATGAGGTCAAGGCCCTCGACGGTGAGATCCAGGGGCTCTTCCAGCAGATCACGGCCCTCGGCGCCGACGCGACCAAGAGCGTCGGTCGCCTCGAGCTCACGATCGCCGCGATCGAGGGCGAGGCCCCCGTCGATGGGGCGGTGATCAACGTGGACATTGATCCGGAATACGAGGAGCCGGCCCCGAAGCAGGTGGAGAAGGAGGAGGCAACGACGGCCGTTGAGGTCGCCGAGAAGCCCGAGGGCGAAGCGGAGGCCGTGGAGGAGGAGAAGGAGCAAGAGACGACGGAGGCCGCCAAGGAGGACAGCGAAGAAGGTGAGACCGAGGATGCCCCCGCAGTCACGGCGACCAAGACCGCGCGCAGCGTCCAGTGGGGCGATGCCGCGTCGGTGCCGGTGACGTTCGTCTTTGACCCCGTGCAGTCGCGCGAGGCCGTGGTGACGATCACTGTCACGTCGACTGAGGGCGACGATGCGGAGCCGGTCAAGGAGATCGAAATCCCCGTCGCGTCGCTCTTCCAGACTGGTGCGCTCGATCGCTGGTACGAGGTCAAGGAGGAGGTCGAGGTCGTTGAGGAGACGACAATCACGGAGATCACGGAGGAGGCGCCCGTGAAGGAGGAGGACGTCGAAGACAAGGGCGAGACTCAGGAGAAGGAAGAGGACGTGGAGAAGGAGAAGGAAGAGGAGGAGAAGGAGGAGGAGGAGAAGGAAGACGAGGAGAAGGAAGACGAGCCCGTTGCCGACAAGGCCGAGGAGGAGGAGGAGGCTGCGGAAGAAGAGGAGACGGCGGGAGCCGAGGAGGCGGTGACGGCCGTGGTCGTCGAGACCGTCGAGGAGGTCGTCGTGAGCGTCAGCCGCTTCCAGGTCAAGGCCACATTTGCCCTCTCCGAGATCGAGAAGCTCAGCCAGTCGGCCGTGTCCCTGTCCAAGTCCAAGCACGAGGCCGAGGCCGCACTGGCGACCCTCGAGCGCGAGGCCGCGAGCCTCCGGACCAAGTACGAGCGTCTGAGCGCGAGCCAGCGCTCGATCAACGCGTCGTCGGGCGGCGTGGCCAAGCCCCGACCGACGCTCCTCGGGGGCCGGGGCCTCGGTCCCGGGCAGGCGGTGCGCGTCGAGAAGTCGCGCCTCCAGGCCCTCAAGGACTCGGTCGCGTCCGTGCTGACCCCCCAGCGGCAGCAGGTGCTCACGAGCACGGCCATCTTCATCGGCAGCGTCGCGCTCTTCCACTACCAGGGCCACAACCTCCTGGCGTAAATAATGGATCCATCCCAATTTGCCCCATTTTGTCTTCACTTGGTATCTCTCGGATGGACTCTGTACTAGTACAGGCCAGAAGGGAACTGTGCAGGCATGGTTACGAACAACCTCATCACTGATACCCTTACGAGTTCGTAACCCAGGAGGTACCCGCTCGCGGCCTCAACCGAAAAAAGGGACACACGTCACTAAGGCCAGCTTGATCATGGACTGGGGGGGAGCGGCCGCCGCGAGCGACGACATCGAACCACCGGCGACTGCGCCACCGCCGCCGCCGTCTCCGTCTCCGCTCGACCCGTTTGCCGACGTGTCGTCGTCGTCGTCGCGTGCGTCGCCTCTGCCCCTCGTCCCGATGATCGTGGAACCGACCGCGGCCATCGCTGTCGGGTCGCCGCTGATCTCGTTCTCGCCGCTGGCCAGCGCGCCCCCACCGCCGCCGATGCTCGACCTCCTGGCGCTGTCCCCCGTGGGCCCCGCCGCCGTGGCCCCAGTGGCAGCGTCAGCGTCCACGTTCCCGACGTCGTCATCGTCACCGTCGTCGACGGCGATCGGGGAGCTCTTGTCGTTCTCGCCCGTGGCCAGCACCACGACTGTCGCCGCGGCCCCGCACTCGGCCCCACCGCCGCTGTCGTCGTTCGCCGAGGACGTATTCGGCCTGACCATGGCCCCGACGCCGTGGCCCCCGTCGGCGGTAGAGGCGCCCAACGACGAGGACGACGACAATGCTGCTGCTGCTTCTGAGGATGGCGCCGCGTCCATCGGTCTCCCCGTCACGGCGGCCTCGTCGATGGCCCCGCATGTCGTCGTGCACGAGGCACCGCACTCGGCCCCCGGGGCCCTGGAGACCTCGACAATGTTCGACGTTGGCGCATCGTCGGCTGATGCCCCGAGCGCCGTCACCAC
>JAADYI010000889.1:0-11594 GCA_023338185.1 Lagenidium sp. CBS 127285
CCCCCCCCCCCCCCCCCCCCCCCCCCCCCCCCCCCCCCCCCCCCCCCCCCCCCCCCCCCCCCCCCCCCCCCCCCCCCCCCCCCCCCCGCGCCATGTACTGTAGCGCGTGTTGGCGCATTCGAGAGCGCATGTTGTTGGGCTTCGCTTGCAACATGGCTACATTGGTGTTTGCGCCCGATATATGTTCTGACCAATCCACGATGAGAGCGTGGTGCGAGGAGGTATCATTGGCTGAATATCCCAATTGAAATTGAGGTTTTTTCAGCCGTCGAGGTGGAATCGGTGTGGATTCCTCTATCCAGGTCGGCCCCACTTCCACACGGCAGCCGATCCGCGAGTTGAGTGAATTGGTTAGCAGAGACGATGGTGCGTGGGTCGGTGCGGGTCGTCGTCGTCGTCGTCGACGGGGGCGGCGGCCGCTGCTGCGGTGCTGGGAGAGGCGGAGAGATCCTGATGCGCTGCGGATCTTCCTGTGTTCTGGCTCTACCTGCCTCCAGGTCGTGCTCTCGGCGGCGCTGCTGACGCGCAATGGCAAAGGTCCGAGCCGCGTTTATTGGCTGCGGGATTGAATCAGGACGTTGGGGGAGGGGGCTGACGGTGGTTGATGACAGTCCTCGTCGCGCGGCAGTTTGTGGAGATCACCCGCATCCGGTTAGAGGTGAGCGCCCGTGCGCTCACACGCGCTCGCGCATGGGGCCCGAGTTGGTGACTGACAGAACGTTGATCCTACCGCCAATTACCAGGGGCTCTTGACGGCCTTCCCCAAGCTCCTGTCGAGTGGCTCCCGCGAGCACACGTTCATCGACACGGAGAGCGTGCGCTACGTCTTCCAGCCACTGGAGAACTTTTTCGTGCTGATCATCACCAACAAGACAAGCAACATTGTCGAGGACCTGCACACGATCCAGGTGCTCTCCAAGCTCGTGCCGGACATTTGCGGGACCCTGAGCGAGGCGGCGATCCGGGACAAGCAGTTTGAACTCGTGTTTGGCTTTGATGAGCTCATCTCGGCCGGGGGCCACTCGGAGAACATCAACGTGCCCCAGATCCGCGTCAACATGGAGATGGAGTCGCACGAAGAGAAACTCCACAACATGATTCTCGAGAGCAAACGCGCGGCGGCCAAGGACGACATGAAGCGTCACACGATCCGCATCAAGGAGGAGCAGCGCGAGCGCGCACGACTCGAGCGCGCGGGACTGGGCAACTACGCCAAGCAGACGGGTTTTGGCAACTCGATGGGCAGTGCCTTTGGCCAGTCGCCGCGCAGCGGAGGAGGCGGTGGCGGCGACTACTCGTCGGGCTACTCGAACAACATGCCGACGTCCCCGACGTCTTCGTACAGCAAGCCGCCGGAGCCTGCACCGGCTCCGATTGCAAAAACCTCGGGTATGAAGCTCGGCGGTGGGGCCAAGACCGGCAAGTCGTTCCTTGATGCCATGGCCGCCGAGGATGACCTGAAGGAGATCCCACCGATGAGCGCCCAGGTGCAGACCGTTGCGACCCCGGAGCCGGCAGTCACCGTGAGCCACGACCCCATCGGTGTCGTGGTCGAGGAGAAGATCAACGTTGTGCTCAACCGCGACGGCGCTCTCGAGCAGCTCGAGGTCAAGGGCAGCTTGTTTGTCTCTGTCAATGATCCGAACAGTGCCTGCTGCCGCCTGAAGTTGCGCCAGTCTGGTGCGAACGGCATTACTTTCCAGGTTTGTTCAGCCCAGAGTTGTGCTCATCACCTCTTGCACTGCATTACTTAACCCCTTCGATCGTTTCCGCTACTATGCAGACACACCCAAAGGTCGACAAGCGTCTCTTTGATCAGGAATCCGTGCTTGGGCTGAAGGTTCGTCGATGGCCATAGCTTTTGCGGGTCGACCCGTTGCATTTGTCTCATGTAATTCCTGTTTGAACTGTCAGGATTCATCCAAGCCGTTCCCAGCGACTCGCGTGGCCGTCCTGCGTTGGAGCCTGAAGACCCAGGATGAGTCGTTCCTCCCACTCAACATTGTCTGCTGGCCAGAGGAACAGGGTGGTGGCAAGGTACGCTTGCAAAGACATCCGTTCGATCTTTCATATGGCTGATACTCAGTACCGCAGATCAACGTCACGATTGAGTACACAATGGATCGAGAAATGGCCCTGGACAATGTCAACATCCTGATCCCGCTGGGGTCGCGTGAATCACCGCAGGTTGCTCACATTGACGGCCAATTCCAGCACAACGCCGCCGAGGGGTCCCTCCTGTGGCATCTGGACCGTATCGACTCCTCGTACGTGGCGCGAAGCGTTGCTCAACTTGCGTCGTGTTCGCTGGTCCCTAATCTTGTGTATGTGGAAAACCGTCCGGCAGCAACAACACGGGGACACTCGAATTCAGTCTGCGCGGTCACAACCTGGATGCCTTCTTTCCGCTGTCGGTCTCGTTCTTTTCGCGAAATGTGTACAGCGACGTCGACGTCGAGGCAGTGGCCAACGTCGCCGACCACTCGCCGATTCAGTTTGGCTATGAGAAGCTGCTCTCCACTGAGAACTACCAGATCGTTTAGATGTCGATGTAGAGCGACCCGCGAGGGGTGGAGCGTGCCAGTCCCATGTAATGAGCGAATCGCGATTCATGTTGCCACTGGCCTGCGTTGAGTTGTCGTCGTTGTTCAGCTCGTCCATGGACGAGGGGCATGTTATGAAGGTTGGTGACAAATACTACGTCTATTGCGAATCACAGGATACCGACGCTACGATGACGGGCGGAACGCGTGGCCCTGCGTCGCGCGGAACATGGCCTCGGTCTCAGCGCGGAGGCAACGCTCGAGTTGGTTCTTGACCACCTCGCACGTCTCGACCGGGCGCTTACCGTCGCGGGCTTCCTCCAGGCACGCGTACCATTCCTTGAGCGAGCTCGGGCACATCGCCGTGCTCACACAGTGGAGGTAGCCCACGTACTTGATCTCGCTGTCCTGCATGTGGCTGTCGGCGCCGCCCTCGCCCGTCTGGTGGTTAGGATCTTGATGGTGCTGGTGATTACCATGGTGCCCGTGTTCGGCCTCCTCGGCGAGCTGGCTGCCGTGCTCGAGCATGTCCTGGAAGGCCCGATCGCATTGCCGAAAGGCCGCGTACTCGCCTTGGAGCCGGCGGTGACTGGCCAGGGACGCGAGCTCCTTCTCCCCGAACAGCCCCTCGCGGAGCATCTATCCACAGCAACGACGTCCGTCAGCAGCGCCCGGCGAAGGCCCCCGTGGAGTCTCGAACGTCCCCATCACCGTCTCCGTCGTCGTCCGACGGCATGTGGACTGCGCGTACCTCGTGGAAGCGCAGGAGCGGCAGGCACTGCGGGAACGCGCCCTCGTTCATCGTTTCTCGTGCTGGTGGCCACAGCAGCGCTGGTCCAGCTTGGGCAAAATGGCAATTCTTTCACGATACCGAGTTATTGTAACCCTTCCTTGCACCGTAACCCTCTCTTTTAGCCATCATGTGACAATACACATCAGAGATCATCCTCATCCTCCTCGACGTCGTCGTCATCGTCGTCGCCATGGACCGTCCGGACCTGCGTCGAGCCCCGATGCTGGTGGAGGTGCATGTACGTCCGGCGTGGCGCGGCCCGGAAGACCCGGCGGTACAGGTACGCCACCGTGAGGACGACGATGATCCCCCCCGTGGCCAGTGTGAGGTACCCGTAGCTGAGGAGCGAGCTACCGCCCCTTCCGCTCGCGGACTCGGCCTTTTGCCGGCCGCTAAGAGGGACCGCGGATGCTGTCGACGTCCCTGTGGGCTTTGGAGGTGACGGCGGCGTCGTCGTCGGCGGCGCCTGCGCCATTGGCGATGGCGTGGGACTCAGGGACGTGTCGTCAGCCTTGATGTCATCATCGTCCTCGTCCTCGAGGTCATCGCCATCGACACCATGATCCGAAGCGGGGGGCGGCGACGTGATCGTGGGCGTTGGTGTAGCTGGTGCGACGACCTGGCTGATGCTGGGCGCCGGAGGCAGCGTCGGCGGCGCTTCCGAGTCGGAGCCCGCGGAGACCACGTGACTGCTACCAGCTTCTGACGGTTGCGTCCCAGGCGATGGGCTCGTCATATTTGAAGGGTTCGCTGTCGTCGGCGGCGCGGTGGGCAACAGCGGACGGGTCGTTGGGGGGCTCGAGTTGTCGCCGGAGGATGATGAAGGCTCTGACGATGAGGACGTCGAATTCGACCCTGTCGCGGGCACCGGGGACTCGGAGGTGGACGCCACGGCGGGTGCCATGGACGGGACCACTGCGGGGATGGAGGTCGTGGCCGTGGGGGTCGGCGTCGTCGTCTCGGTTGTGGTGAGATTGAGCACAATGGTCGGTGAGAACCAGTGGAGCGATCCCCTGACCTGGTGCCCGTGGGAGGCCTTGTGCCAATGCCGATTTGTCCGCGCATTGACCAGATGCGACTGCGGCGGGATGCGCGGGGACGGTGCGTCGTCCCCGGTTCCTTGTGTTCGCCAGTTCTGGTCAACAACCGCCACGGCGCGGAGGAACAAGGACGAGGTGCGATCCGTCGACGGGATGGTGATGCAGGCGGCAAAGAGCGATGCACTCGGTGGCTTCGAGGTGACCGCCAGCGGATCCGAAAAATCATAATACCGTCTGCACGCGGACAATGCCATGGGATGACACCGAGGCAACAACGACTGAGCAACCGCGTGGACTGGTCACAAGAGAGACTACGTTGAGCGTACCTGGTGAAGCCGCTGTGCACTGGCGACTCGGCAATGACATCTGAGGCATTGGTGCAGACTGCGATCAGCGACAACGACACACGAGCAGACCGCCGAGAGGCTCGCCGGCTCACCTTTGAACGTGGAACTGGAGGCAAGCTGCAACTTGGTCCGGTCGACTTGGAGCGCCCCGAGCACCTCCCACCCGATCTGAACTTGGAGTTTCTTCCCGGCCTCGCGACGAATCGTGCACGTTGTTGAATCGCACGTGGTGACGTGGGTGTTCGGTGAAGGATCATCGGCGCATCCCCAGCTGGAGATGGTGCGCTCCTTGTCAGCAAACACCGAGGCCGACAGAAATTCGTCGCGCGCCGTTTCCTTCTTCGCCGTCACATTGACCGCCATGGGCGGCGTGGGGACCTGGATCCAGCGCAGATAGGGCTGAACCATCTCGACCAGCATCAGCGCCAGTCGGACGTTCCGTGTGACGTGCCCGACGCGCGTCGTCGTCATGTTCCGGATAAAGTCGAGATCGGGGCCATAGAGGTCTCCCGGGGAACCCAAGGCCGACTCGGGGGGATGCTTCTCGTTGGATGTCTCGACGAGGATGTTGAACGCGCGATGCGTGACGTTGTTGTAGATGGTCTTGTCCGCGGGATAACCCCCGAACGTCGTGGGCTTGCAGGGCTGGAACGGCCGCGCGTCGCCCGTAGAGTCATCGTCGCCACCAGCGGTGGCGTATTGATTTTCCCACGACGCGCCATAGCCCCAGTCCTCCATCCCCCCCGTGACACCGTAGACAATGTCATTCATCGTTCCCGTCGGGTAGAGCGTGCCATCGTTGGCAAAGGGCCCGGCGTACGCCGACAGGACGTTGGCGAGATCAAACTGCGCCTGGTGGTCGGGGCTCTTCTCGCTGCGCTGGGGGTTCCCTTCGAGGTAATGGTTGGGGGACCCCCACTCGTAGGCCACGGCGCGCATGCCCCCGTGGAAGGTGATCGAGAGCTGGAAGACGTGGTCCCGCCAGAGCTCGTTCACGACCCGCGAGGTCATCGTCTGCATGCACTCGGGGCCCGCGCGCATGTAGTTGTAATCCCGATTTGGGTCCACGCCGAGTTCCGTGCGCTGTTCGTGGGCGTAGCCGTAGGCGTTGGTCATGGGGATGAGGAAGACGCTCCGGGTGTTGACGAGGTGGTGCAACCAGCGGCGGGTTCGCGCCGTGGCGGTGTCCTTGGTCGCATCGGAGCCTCCACGTGCGTGGGCCATCGCGGACTCGGCGAGGAGGGCAACCATCTCGATGGTCGTGATCGGGCCAACGCGCTCATCCCCGTGCAGGGCCCCACTGAAGAAGACCTCGGGGCGCGCCGGGCTCGCGGCGAGCGTCGAGTGGTTGGTCACATGCACGACAAACTGCCGGCAGGGGACCTCCACGCCCGTTGCATCGTCCTCCACACACTGGAGCTCCCGGGGGTATGGGAGCCGATAGCGATCTTGGGCCACAAAGACCCGGACGACCTCGGGGTACGTGGCATTGAGCTCGAGCAATCGTGCGGCCATTTCGCCGTACGAGCGATAGCGGAAGGTCCCCGCCCCCGATGCCTCCGTGGTGACGACCATCGCCGCCGCCGCCCAGAGCCCCAGGATGAGGGCCAGCAGCGGCACAAGGGGCCGCCGCCGCCATCGCCGGTGCGATCGCGTCATCGTCGCCCCACACTGACTCAACATCCCAACTTGCATGATTTTCCCCAGTTTCAGCTTTTTTGAAAGCAAGTTGAAACAAATTGCCTAAAGCAATTATAATTGTTGGACTATACAACGGGCCGGGTTCGCTGTGTTTTCGTGGGTCCAACGACCCGGGTCGTTTTCGTGAAATTTCCGTTTCGTGTCCTTAGGATTGATGTTCACCAATATGCGGGTTCATCGTGATACCAGAGCTATCTTTGAACACATCGACGACAGTCGTGAGATGGAGGACAATGTCCCAGCGCAGCGGCTCGGGCCAATCCTGCGATGCGGGCCACACAATCTGCTCTGTCTGCTACAGAGCAGTCGCGCAGTTTGCACGATTGTCCGAAGTTGACGAATGCTGACGGTGGCGGCCAAGGTCGGGCCCACGGACATCCACATCCAGTCGCACCAGCCGCGCACGCCCCCGCCGTCGCCATCGGCCAGGGGCCTCCTTCAGACCACCCAGGGCGGCGGCGACCTGGCGGCCCACTATCCGTTCTCATGGACTCGCGGGGCAGTCGCCCTTGTTTCCTACGCACTCCTCCTCACGGACGTCATCCGCACGGGCCTCGGGTATCAGTCCTTTGCCGAGTACGCGACACTTGAGCCGGATGCGGTCCTGTACTTCGGCCCGTACGCCTACCCAGGCATCTTCCTCACGACCGACAATGCCACCATGACCCAGGCGACCGACTATTGGCTTTACAAGTATGACACCACGTCGATTGGCATGCGCGCGATCGCACAGAGCCGGCCATCGCCCATCTGGCCATCGTGTGTCACCTACCAGGAGGCGTGCGACGAAAGCGAGGGAGTCCCCACGGCCGTAGTCTTTGAGATGTTCGACCGGCTTGTGCAGAGTGTCGCCGACCAGCAGCCAAGTGAGCACAACCGCATTCCTGGTCACGTCTCGGTGCGTGCAAAGGTCAATTGGTTTGACCGCCTTTATCACTACGCACTTCCGTGGTTCTTTCAACGATTCGCGAGACGGAGCGTCCAAGCCATCCACTACAATCACCACCAGCTTCAAGATCCGCACAAACGCCTCTGTCAAGCGCCACTACCGCCTCGCCCGTATTCGTGCCATGAGACGTGGACAAACTATCGACTCTCATGTCGGTCGAAGAGCTGCCGGTCCGTCGATACTGTGTGGAGGCACATCAATCGCCGTTTGGATGCCTTTCGAGCCATGTACGCCAACCACACGGTCGAGCTACTCGTCGTGGACTCTGCTGAAGACTTTGCACGACCGGGTATTGCGTATCAGGGACGCAAGGGCGTCGACGTTGTGTCGCTAATCCGAATACGCGATTGCGACGGGCACGGCTGCAAAACGATCGCCATTGACGATTACCGTTACGAAGCCGCCTGGCTGACTTCTAGTGCTGTCACGTGGTATCCGATCATTTCGACACTGCGTGCACTTGGGCAAGGATATTCGTGGTTACGGTTGACAATGCTCTTTGTCGGTTGCTTCGCTGCACAAGAGAAGGACAGGGCTAGTTCCCAACTTCCTCTCACGTCAAGGCTATGGAGAACAGTGAGGACGTTGCTGCTGGTCCCAAGCCAAGTTATCATCTACGGGGCATTTTTCCCAATTCTATGTTACGCCATTGCCCATTTACTGGATTCTGGGGTCGTCTATGAGCTTGCAACGCGCAAATTTCGTTCCTTACTCGGTGACTTCAACTTCAATATCACAGACGTCGTGACGGTCTGCTCTGTTGCCATGCGGAGTGTCTGGGCGGCCGCAGTCACGTGTCATGCTGTTCATATTTTGTGGAATCGACGGCGATGGTCCCTATCCGCAGGCATTGTCGGGGTACCCGAGTATTCCATCAGCTTTGGTGCAAGCATCACTGTGTTTGCGCAGATTCGACGGACGACTTGGCGAAAAGCCAAGGTGCTCGAAGCATATGACGTCGCCTCCAGTCTTGCTTTGTGTCGACTCCGCACGAGTAATTTTAATTCGACGCGTGGATTCACGTTCACGCTGGTAACGGGTTCGACAGTTGACGCGCAGTGCCTCATTTGCTCGAGTCTCCTTATCGTCACTGTGTTCGCGCTCTCTCGACTTTGCACCAAGACCGTTACGAAATGGCTCAAGTCGCCGTTCCGTTTCTTCGGCCGCACGAATGTCCCATTGAGCGCCGGTAGCCTCTGGCCGGCAAACTCGTTCGTCGTCATGTGGCATCGGGATATCGCAAGAGTGAACCGGAAAACGTATCCAACGGAGAGGATGCTCGGGAAAAGACCACCATCCCCTCAGCATCACGGGTCGAGTCCGAAACCGAGTCCGCGAAAAGTCCCCACTGCCGCCAGGAAGCGCTCCGAGAAATTCTCGGGGATCCACCGGCGCTCGGCCATGGAGGAGTCGACCGTGTACTTGATGAATCTCGCGATGATGACCGAGCCCTTTACGTTTCTCCGTCTGCGCATCTTGTCCGGGGAGGACCTGGGGCTCTATGTGACTCGGGAGACCGAGCGGCGGGTGCTCTTGCCCCGCTCCTTGGCGGCCTCGGAGGCCGACATCGCCATCGACTGGGGCCAGCTCCGGCTCGTCCGGGTCGTCAACACCAAGGACATTGCGTGGCGGGAGCTCCTGCAATGCGGCTAAGCTTAGTTAATTGGAAACATGATGAACTCGCATTGCGAGCGTCCTTGGCTTCGTTTCGATTGGGCTTCAGTGTCCCAGTTGATCATCATTCCGGACCTTATTCCTTCCAACCTTTGCATTATTGTGTTGTTGAACCCCTCGCAAAAAACATCAAACCGCAGAATCATGTCAAGCGCCACCATGGCTTCCACGGCGGCGTCGTCGGCGGCGTCGCTGGCCATTGGGGACGTCCTGCGCTTCCACCGAGGCGGGTACAGCCACCTCGGGCTCTACGCCGGCCACCGGGCGGTCATCCACCTGTGGTCCCCTACAGGTGACGGGGCGTTCGCCGTCCGCATCGACCACCTCCGCTTTGTGCAGCGACGCACCGCCGACGCTCCGGGGCAGCGACTGCAACGATACGAGCAGGACGAGGACGACGAGGGCGAGGGCGTCGAGCGGTACACGGACGAACTCGACGCCCGCATGCACCGCATCCACGGCGTCGAGCCCTTCGCCCCGGAGGAGATCGTCCGCCGGGCCCGGTCCCGACTCGGCGAGACCCGCTACGACTACCTCTCGTACAACTGCGAGCACTTTGTCACGTGGGCCCGTTACGGCCACGGGGCGTCCCCACAGGCCACGTCCCACACGCAGGATGTCCTCGCGGGGGCCCTCCTGGGCGCCGCGGTCGGGGGCATGGCAGGACTCGTCGTTGGCGGGGTCATCTCACTCCTGACCAAGGTCCAGGCCCTCTCGGTCTCCTCAGCTGGCGTCGATGGCGGCGGCGAAGATGATGAGGCCATTTGGATGCTGAGTGATCCAATTGCGGTGCACGATGAGTCCGTTGAGGTGGACGAAGAGGTCCGCCAAGAAGGCCATCGCTCGAGTCGTGAAGAAGAGGAGGAGGACGAAGCGGAGGAAGCGCAGCAGCAGCAACAACGTCGTCAGCGACGCGAAGTGCGGCGCCGTCTCCTCGAAGACATCTCGGCCATAGATCTCGCCGATGACGGCAGTCTGGACGAATTCGAGGCCTGGGCGACGGCCCGACATGAAGAGCGCCTGGCCAATGCCGCGAGACCGTACTCGGAGGATCGTCATCAGGCTTTGGCCACTCGTCTCGCTGACGACAAACTCCTCTGTGGGTGAGTAATGAAGGATTGAACTGATCGCCGTCGCGTGGTGCTGCGTCTGGTACTCATCCGTTGTGCAGAATTTGCTTTTATGACCTCCAACTCACCCGGGCGCTTGCATTCCCATGCGACCACTTTACTTGCGCAAAGTGTCACGATGCCCTCGTCAGCAATCTCGATGGATACAAGTGTTGCCCCTACTGCCGGTCCGTATTCGGATTTCCACCTGAAGAACGTCAGACCCGATGCGGATGTTGTTCTGACCATGCGTGTTTTGTTGTGCCTGTCAGGATGCACATCCTCGACACAGAAATCATTCACCGCTCCACGAAACTCGCCGCCAAGCACCGACTACAGTCGGATGCGGGGCCGTTAGTGGCCACGCATCAATCATAATACGACCACTCTGCCTGACAAGTTGAGAGCGAGTTACGTTACATGAAGTCGAAGTGATATTGAATGGAACTACAGTATTTCAATATGTCAGTGTGGTATTCTCGAGAAACTCGTAAAAGAGACTCCCCGGGTCCGACGCCAGCTCCGTCGCGGTCCCGCTCTCGACCAGCGAACCCGACTGCAGGACCATGATCCGATCGAAACTCAGCACCTGCTCCACCCGGTGGGTGATCAGAAACACCGTCGACGACGCAAAGGACCCACGCGGACCTGACTGGGACAAGTAACTCGAGCAGTCGACTCCTCGTTCACGGGAAGACGACAGTCGCTTGCGAGACGTTGACGAAGATGCCGACGAGATCCCCGACGACGATGGCGGTGCGACCTGATGCCCCGATTCCGAGCCGTGCCCGCCCAGCACGCGCATCAACTGCGCCTCGCTGCGCTGATCTAGCGACGAAAACGACTCGTCCAGCACCAGCACACGCGACGGACGCAGCAGCGCGCGGGCAAAACACAGCAACTGCCGCTCCCCGAGGCTCCAGTTCTCCCCATTGTCCCACAGCTCGTCCTCCAGGCTCGCCACGTGCCCGCTCAGGCCCACCGCACACACCTCTCGCCACAATCGACCGTCGTCAAACTCCCCAAACGGGTCCAAATACGCCCGCACCGAGCACCGATAGAACATCGGCGTCTGGGGGATGATGCTGATACTGCTGCGGAGCTGCTTCAGACTCAGACTGCTGATATCCACGCCGTCGATCACGATCCGACCCCCCAGCAACGGGTGCACGCGGAACATGGCCATGGCCAACGAGCTCTTGCCAGACCCCGTGCGGCCCACGACACCAACACGCTCGCCCCCGCGGATGGAGAACGAGATGTTGTTCAATGCCAACGTTGATGGCGATGGCGCTGCCGGGGCCGAACTGGAGTAACTGAACTTGACGTTTTCGAAGACAACAGATCCTTGTGTTGGCCATTTCGCGTCGATAAGTTGAGGTCGGGTGGTGTGTGTCTCAATCTCCGTCGGTATGGACCCATATTGCCGAATGCGTTC
>JAADYI010000890.1:0-11578 GCA_023338185.1 Lagenidium sp. CBS 127285
GCGTGGCCACGACTGCGGATGTACGGGACCATGTCCACGAGTTTCTGCTGCAGCAACGGCGAGCAGTGTCATTCGCGTCGGGTCGGATCGGCTTTTCTGATTCGGTCTTCCTCGCCAAGCACCTCCAACGCCTCGAAGTCACCGAATGCGGTGAGTGCATTGTGACGTGTGCGTTATGTATGGCCGATACCGAACACGTGCGGTGCTTTCCCGTATCACAGAGGGCGACGACGATGATCTTGAGGGCCTCGGGGCCGAGGTCGCGGTGGATCAAGCTGAGTTGCTGGTTCACGTCTTTCGACTCAGCGACGAGCCTCCCGCGGAAGAAACCACCGACGATGACGAGAACGCATCAACGTGTCAGCAGCTCGCACTCCCGTCGCAGTCTCTTGACGGCTTGTGGGAGTCGCTGATCTACGACGCCTGCGTTAAGCGGAATGTGCTGGACTACGCGACGACAGCCATGTTGTTTTCGGATTCGAACGTGAACCCCCACATCATATCCTGGAATCGGTGAGGTGTGGAGTGTCCAGACGCTTTTGCGGATCGCTGAGCGCATGGCCTTTGCAGGGTTGTGCTGTTGCATGGTCCGCCTGGAACTGGGAAAACAAGTCTTTGCAAAGCACTGGCGCAAAAGCTTAGCATTCGCCTTTCGCACAGGTGCGTTGTTACACGATTACTGAAACATTTCACGAAACGGCTCGACGCACATTGCACGTCACAGATACCCGTATTCCTATCTCCTTGAGATCAATGCGCACAGCCTATTTAGCAAGGTATGGTGTCATGGTATTCGATCGAGAGGGCGACGAATGGGATGAACTTATACGGATCCAGTGGTTTTCGGAGAGCGGAAAACTCGTGATGAAGCTGTTTCGACAAATTCAAGAGCTGGTCGATGATCACGAGTCTCTGGTTTGTGTACTCATTGGTACGGGAATGTCCATAAGGATGCACCAAGAGTGTGCTCTTGTGTCTAACATCACTTCGCAGACGAGGTTGAATCCCTTACTGCCGCAAGAAAGGCTGCTTTGAGCGGATCGGAACCGTCGGATGCAATTCGCGTCGTCAACGCTTTACTTACCCAGCTCGATTCATTGAAGAACTTTCCAAACGTTTTGATTCTCACTACTTCGAACATCACAGAGGCCATCGATGTTGCCTTTGTTGATCGAGCAGACATAAAACAGTGAGTTATTGCCGAGAAAAAACCATGGCAAGTTTATACTCTTGCTGAGTCAACTTTGTATGTGAAGGTTTATAGGACCCCCATCTGAGCATGCTCGATATGAGATTTTGCGAAGTTGTGTTGAAGAGCTCATGCGCGTTGGTCTCATCCGAGCCGCATTTGGTAGCACTATACATTCATACAACGAGTTGGCGAAGATGAAGGCATCGAAGAAGCGTCAGGCGGATCAAATGACTCACGATCTTGCTCCTGGTTGTCAAAATGAAGCCCACGATATATCAAGCATGCTTCTCTCAGTTGCGACGGCGACAGAAGGTTTCAGCGGGCGTTCTTTGCGAAAGCTTCCGTTTCAGGCTCACGCTTTCTTCGTTCAAAGTCGGGAGAGTTCCGCTGCTGACTTCGTTCACAGCTTAGGTCGTACAGTCACCAAGATGATCAACGAGAAACAACATCTGAATTGCTCGTAAACGCACAGTACGAGTCTCTCCACCGAGTTAAATACTACTTCTGACAGATTGAAACGGGCTTCATGTACAAACTTGCATTTTTAAGTCACAGGATTTCAAACACGCCGCCGCTTATTGGTTGGTGTGGTGTGATTGCTGTTGCTACCGCTAGCAGTATCTTCAGATGAATCAAGCGGCATAAGAGGGGGAGGCGGTGCAGTTCGAAGCGAACTGGTGTTCACAGCACGATTGATAAGGGCCAAGTCCTGAGAGAATGGGTCAGCGAGACAATAAAAACGGGCAGACCAACTGACTCCACTTACCCGTGCAGGGCTCTCGCCGAACGCATACAGAGCATGTGATCGAGGGGTCAGCTGTGTTCGATGTTGATGTAGTCTGGAATTCTGGAGTGGTGACATATATATATTGGAGGTCAAGACACGCTTCGGGGAGGTCTGATGGACAGAAACTGGTAGAGACTCCACTTCGGCAGACGTAAAAAGTGGAAGGGAGCGAGTTGGAGATCCAAACGGGGGAGAGGTCATTCCTACTCGTGGATTGGGTCTTCTCACTGGTGTTCGTGGAGGAGCATACGATTGCATAACTTTTTCAACTGCACAAGCAGCAGCTTCAGCAACAATGGCGGAGTCAGATGTTGACGGGGTGACGATATGGTTGCCATCGCGTCCTGACGCGTTGGCAACGGCTGCCTCTGCAGCTGCTACTTGTCGTTCTTGCGCCTGGAACTGAAGAAGGAAGACCTTCATTGTGGGGATGTAGCAACGGTTGTAAAACTTGATTATATCACCAGTGGTGTTGCGATCATCCAGCCTGATTTCTCGGATTATGTCATGACTGTTTCGTTGAAGAGAAGAAGATGCAAACGCTGCGTGAGCAGCCGCGCTAGCGTGGCCATTCGACCATTGGGGTGCCTGGAGTTTCTTGTAACAGTCAATAACCTTCTTGAATGTGACCTCTGGTTGGACGTGATTGACCTTGCACACACCGTATATGCTACAAAGCACAATTTGATCCAGATGCCGATCTTTCAAAAGATGATGATGAGTACTGAGACACTCCTTGATCGCAGTCCATACTTGATTCAAGTATTTGGCATCCAGTTCCAGCATGTTTCCGAGGCGAAAAATGCGCGATGCCGCCAATGAAAGCAACTTGCGAAAAAAAAGTTGCAATATTGTTGCTCGAGGAGCTGCAGGGGGATTTGATGCAACAGGGGTGGCTGCAGTATTGGTTGGGGTAGACGGTCTCGAACTTTTTTCGTCTGCATCTTGGCTATTTGGTGATAGACACGGCGTCGATTGAGCTGGAGGGGGAGCCGCAGACAGAACAGCAAACAAACCTGAATCTGACCTCCATGCGAGTGAATCCAAAATCACTTGTTCGAGGTCACGCATATGTCGTTTAAGAGCACTTGGTAGTTTAGGAACGTGTTTGACGAAGCTTTCGATGACTTTGCCGAAGTCGAAAGCATTCACGCCAAGTGTATCGAGGAGGAAAGGAAACGACAGAGTGATCAGGCTGTGCGCTTTCAATACAACCTCCAAACTGCACGCAAACAGCGAAGAGATGAACGTCTCGTTGTTCAGTAATGTGGTGAAGTTGAAAGTTCGAAGTCGCTCGCATTCCGTTCGCAACAGAGCTTCAAGAACTTGGTAGAAAAGTGCCACTGCAAGATTTTTTGTCCTCTTCAAGCTGCCATCGACTTCGGAATACTCTGACCCGGGCAGGCCGCTCTGTAGAGCCGAAATTGGGGCACCTAACGACGGAGGTGGTGCGATTCCTCGTGGGCGACCTGTCATCAACTTATCAGACAGCGAGCGCAAAGTTTGGGCGATGCGATCAGCTGGGTCAGCTGTGCATTGCTTGAAAAACGACTTCAGTTGTGGGCTGACAATGGTTTGACAGTTCGATAACGTGTCCCGGATCCAGTTGCTTGTTTCAACTGCTGCGGTAACCGGTGTTTGGGCAACAAGTGGCGACTGCTGAAGGCTGCTGAGGGAACGAGCAACCGGAGTATTCAGCCCACGTGGCAAATTGAATGTCAGCGTCGGAGGTGGAGAGGCTCCGTGCCATTGCCACGCCTGAACAGTGAACGGAGATGGCGGCGGTGCGACAGCTGTGCTATCCGCGTCTCGACGACTTGGCGTTCGAGGTGCTGGTCGATTATGAACCGGCGAAGACATCGAATTCGCTGGAGTTCGATCAGTAGCTCGAGATGGCAAGGGAGGGGGATTCCCAAATGTGTACGAGTGGTGGTGCGGCAAATCTCCATTTGTACTTGCGCTGTTGCTTCCGCTCCCACTGTTGCTTGGGGGGGACGGCGGCCGGGGCCCTAAAATGGCCTGTCGTGATTGCTCGTTGAGGTACACGCGCTCATCGAAGTTGCCACATAGTGTCAGATATTCGTCTGCATAATGCTCAAACAGCCGACTGGCATTGTGACGCAGCACCGACGGATGAAGGATACCATGAACAATCGCAAGGTCGCTCGAGACGTCGACATCATCGGGGACTTTTACGAGCCCCTCTCTGCGGGCCATGTGATCCATGCAGTGCAGAGCAAATTCCGAGGCTGCGAGGACTTCTTGCGAATCGACCTTGGGGCTCGAGCACAGGATTTCCAGGAGCTTTTCGTCTTCGATGTTGACCGAGGGGCGGGGCTTCGTGGCACCGAGGGCACTCAATGTCGCGGCGACTTCGGCTTCCAGGGATCGCGGGGCCACCTGCCCAATGACCAATCGGAGAACGGCAAGGAGGAGGTAGTAGAGGTGGCCGAGTCCGCGCTCGCCTTGGGGCCAGCGCCGTCGGATGGCCACAAACAGCAACCACCCGACCCGGAAGAGCTGCTCCGTGCGTTCGGCGTCCTGCGGTTGATCCTGGTGGAGCGCAAACTTCTTCCACATGACGCGGTACTTCTCAAAGAGCACGGTCGCGACCGTGAATTCCTCCTTGAGCTGCGTCGTGACCCCCAAGAGCTCGGGATCCAGGAGCAGGCGGTCAAAGAGGCTCGTCATCTGCTGCAACAGGGCCGTGAGGCTCACATTGGCCTCGACGAGGAATTCGACGAGATGCCAGGCGCACCGCCGCCGCCGCGGTCGTGGGCTCGCCCCATTGCGTGTGCCCGTGTCCCCATCGACGGCATTGCCGTTGGCGCTGGAAGCCGCTGCCGGAGTGGGGTCCTCGGCATCGTCGTCGTCTGCTTCTTCTTCGTCGTCGTCATCGTCGTCATCATCGACGTCGTCATCATCACTCGCGCTGTCCCCAGTTGCCTTACGCTTGCGGCCGATCGTCGTCGTCGTCGTCGTCCGGGGACCGCCGCGGCGCTCGCGCAGGGCCTCGAGATCCGCCGAGAGCCGCGTGGCGACGATCGCCACGACCGCCCAGAGCTTGTCACTGGCCCCGTGGCGCCCGCTGCGGTCCCCGTCGGCCTGGGCATCCCCCACGGCGCGGAGGGGCGACTGCCGGGTCGCCGTGATCTGCTCAAAGAGTCGCTGGGCCCCATGGACAATGGCCCCTTCGTCACGCTGGAGGATCGTCCACACGGCCGACGGGGGCGTCGCGACCGAGGACGTGAAGAAGCGGGCGATCGGCAGCGACGCCACCGCCGCGGCCGTGTCACTCGCCGCCCCGGACGCCGTCGGGGAGGGCATCGATGGCGAGACACGTGCGTTGGTGCGGTTGGGGCCTTTCACACCTGGGAAGACAATGGGAATGACTTGTCTTCACTATGCCTAGCAACCCCATGCAGGATTTTGCTTTCTCGGCGGCAACTTGAATACAGTAGCCCTTTCTTGGACTTCACGTCACGCTACATTAGGGACTTTTTGATCCTCATTTTATGTGGTCCCCATGTAATTCGAGCAATGTTGCGCTTGGTGTTGGTGCGGCCACGCCAAACACATACACAAGAAACCTTGGGGGAGATCGCGGCAACGCCCCGCGATCATCATCATCCGCTCCTCGTCGGGCGTCACGCAATCGCCGCCGCCGCCGCCGCCGCCGTGTGCCGCCGCTGAAGCGAGAGCAGCGAACTGCCGCCCCCGTGGCTGGCAGCGAAAGAGAACGCGAGCATCCCTCCCGAGCCGGGCGCGGTCGTTTTGTGAACGATCATGGGCCAGCACTTCCTCTTGCACCGGGACCTCGTGGCCGCGACGGCCGTGCACCACGCGGCCTACGCGCACCTCTCGAACGACTACCAGCGGGATCTCGTGGTCGTGAGCCCCCAGGCCCTCCGGATTTACCGCATCGAGCCCTTCCCCGAGCCCGAGCACGAACAGGACGCGATGTCGCTCGTGCCCAAGGATCAGGTCCTCCACCTCCTCGGGAGCTTCCCCCTCGCCGGCGTCGCCGAGTCGCTGCACGTGCTGCACTTTGACGCGCGGCTCCTCCGCAAGCGCCACCGCTTCCACGGGGGCAAGGACGTGTTGCTGCTGAGCTTTGGGCTCTACAAGTGGGTCATCGTTGGCTACGACCGCCGCACGCGCCAGCTCGCGACCCTCGCGATGTTTTGCTTTGCCGAGGATGCCATTGGCCCCGGGGCGACGCTCAAGGGCGAGCGCAATGGCCGTGAGCAGCTGCTCGGACCGTCGGCGCTGGCGCTGGCGCGTGTGGACCCCCAGACCCGCTGCGGGGCGATGCTTATCTACTCGGACCAGCTCGTGATCGTCCCCTTCCGGAGCAGCTCGATGGAGCTGTCGTTCTTTGATGAGGAGGACGACGAGGAGGAGCAGGATGATAAGGAGAACGGCCACCTGAGCAGCCACCTTGGTCTCCTGGGCAAGCGCCGGGATGAGGAGGACGAGGAGGACGAGGAGGAGAAGAAGCTGGAGGAGCTCGTGAAGGAGACAAAACAGCGGGGGATGACGAGCGACATGAACAAGCGGCTGCAAAACTTGCTGGACAAGAGTGTCAAGATCGGCGTCAAGCGCAAGCGCAACCAAAGCGGTGGCCTCCTTTCGACTGAACTCACGGGTCGCGAGTTCCTCTTGCGCCTCCGAGAGATCGAGATCGCCGGCAAGATCATTGACATGACCTTCCTCGATGGCTACCTCGAACCGACGTTGATGATTCTGCATGAGGAAAACGAAAAGAACTCGACGGATGGGCGATTTGCGGGTGCATACGACACGTACTGCCTGTCCGTGATATCGATCAACCTCAACACGCGGTGAGTGGCCCTGTGTTACAACAATGTGTGATCCGTGATGACTGACCGGACTCCCTGGATGGCAGACTTCATCCCAAGATCTGGACAGTTCAAAACCTTCCGTCGAACTGCTTTAAGATCATCCCGTGTAAAGTTCCCGTCGGTGGCGTGGTGGTTCTATCGGCCAACGCCATTCTGTATTTCAACCAGACTCAGTTTCACGGCATTGGGACCAATTCATTTGCAGAGCAGACGATCAACCATTCGCTTTTCCCCCTCCAACCAGCGGTATTTGAGAACGTCGAAGGGGATACAGAGCCCCTGAACGTCCTCCTCGACGAATGTGAATATGAGCACCTGGGGACAACAGAGCTACTTTTGACCTTGAAAGAGGGAGAAATGTATGTCCTCTCACTCCCGTATGACGATGTCAATCGCCGGATGCTGTATGGTGGTGGAGGTCTTAGCTCCACCTCTGGCGATGAAACACGGGAGGTTGGCCTGAAGCTACGGCAATTGCCCTCTGGAGCTACTGCTTCGTGTGTTTGTGCCGACGAAGATCGTAAAACCTTATTCATCGGCTCAAGATCAGGTGATTCCATCTTATACTCGTATCATCGACGTGCTGCGGCTACGATGGCATCAGGGGTTGAAGAGACCGCTTCTGTTCAAGATCACCCAGCTGATGGTACGACTGGTGCAGCTGAGGATATGGACGAAGATGACGAAGAAGACGAAGATGATATATTCCTCTATGGCACTTCAATTCGGCAGCTGCGACTTCAGGATGAAGAAAACAATCAATCTGCAACTTCGAATGGACATCTGACTGATCTGAGTACAGGTTTGCACGGAAGTCGGTATCGCTATGCTCTACGACAGCTTGACATCTTACCGAGCATCGGACAGATCTCGTCACTGGATCTTGGTGTCGAACGAAATGCAGACTCCAATGAACAGCGAGAGCAACTTGTTGTCGGAGGTGGTTTCCTTGCCAGTGGTGCAGTTTCAGTGTTGCACAATGGCCTTCGACCAATTGTCGGAACTGAGGTTCCGCTGAGCGGATGTCGTGCCATGTGGACTGTGTCATCGTCAATTCCGACTGCTCAATCCAGTGAGGATGGAAGACCTTACAAGTCTTACTTGATCCTCAGTGTAGCGCAGCGAACGATGGTGCTACGAACAGGGGAGGATATGGAACCACTGGAGGAGGACAGTGGGTTTTACACAACGGGGCCAACGCTAGCAGCAGCAAATCTTTTCGACAGGCAGCGTATTGTACAAGTTTTCAAACAGGGAGCGCGAGTGATGATGGAGGTGCCAATCGAGGCCAACGCCAACATCAAGATGGAAGACGCTGTGAAAGTCGAGAATCAAGAAGACGAGGACGATGAGAGCGACTCGCCCTCCGTTAAATTGGTTTGCACCCAAGAGGTCCCGTTGGAAGGCGACGTCGAATCGGGTGGGATGAATGTTGACACATCCAAAGTGGGAATTGTTTCTGTTGACGTGATTGATCCATACATCTTATTGCTGTTGACCGATGGCACGATTCGTGTGTTAATGGGTGACGAAGAAGACATGGAATTGACAGTGATTGACCCGTCCATTAGCTATGAGGAGGGAAACGTCGACAGACCGGCGGATGGAAAGGGTGATATGGCGATTTGTTCTGCTTGTTTGTTTTACGACTGGGCCGGGATGTTCCGTGACGACGCGTGGGAAGAAACAACCAGTGAATCCATGGCATCCCAACGGACAGAGGGAGATGGAAACGTTGCACCTCGCGAGTCATCAGCCGAATCTAACAAAGAAGACGATGACGATGCAGCAGACGCTGAGATGGAGATGCTATATTCATCGAAGGCCAGTCACCAAGCACGACTATTGACGGCGATCAAGGAAGGCGAATCACACAGCGCCGAAACGGGAAGCTCCGCGTCAGTTCCGCTGGTCTCTAAGGCGAGCGCAGCGATGATGTGTGGTGTCTGTTTCGACGACGGTTCCCTCCACGTGTTCTCCTTGCCAGATTTCAAGAAGCGAGGGATTTTTCCGTATCTCACATTCGCCCCACTCAGTCTTGTGAACACCATGCTACACTACGAGGCCAATAAACAAGGCAACGTGTCTTCCGCAGCCCCAGCTCTGGGTATCAATGCGTTGACCGCGACAGGGAACGAAGGGCGAATCCGAAAGTCGCACACAGCCAACTCGCCAGTCGCGGATATTGCGATCCATCGTGTTGGGCCAAGCGAGGGGCATCGCAATGCGCAGTATCTCGGCAGGATGGTGTTGTTGGTGTTTCTCGCCAACGGCGACCTCCTGATGTACGTTGCTCTGCCCAAGATTGTGACTGCAGGAATGCCAACATCGTTCCAGTTCGTTCGAGTGACAAGTGATGTCATCACGCGTCCGTACCTTCCTCCAAAGACAAAGGGAGGGCACCACGAGAATGCAAATATGGAGGCTAACACAGCTGCCATTTTGGCCAAGCTTCGTGCTGGATTTCGGTACCCGATGTTGACAAGATTTTTCAACGTCAACAATATGAGTGGAGTGTTCTTTCGCGGGGCTCATCCGATGTGGATTCTCAGTGAACGGGGATATCCGACGTTCGTCCCGATGAGCGTTCCTTCGTCGACTCCGGTGTCGTCCAAGTCTAGTGGCCAGCCCGCAGTCCGTGTCCCGGTGCTGAGCTTCACTCCTTTTCACCATTGGAACTACCCGAATGGCTTCATCTACTTCCACTCGGGGGGGATGATGCGGGTGTGCGAGTTACCATCCAGCAAGACGACGACGATCCTCCCATCGAGTGGTGGGATGGTGTTGCAGAAAGTCGAGTTTGGAGCGACCATTCATCACATGCTGTACATGGGCCATCATGGACCCGGAGGCGTGGCAGAAGCTCTCGAACAGCCGACCTATGCAATTATCTGCAGTCGCCCGATGGTGCCCGCTGTGGCGGAGAAGTTCACCGAACCCGAAGACCAGGACGAAGTCCTTCAGCAGCAGCAGAGTAACGGCGAGGATGGCACAACCGACTTGGGGGCCGTCAGCACCAACACGACCAATGTCATGGCCCCGACGGCCGAGATGTACGCCGATCTTCAGATCGAGGACATGGTCCACACTGATGAAGACGTATACGAGCTGCGACTTGTGCAGACTAACGAGTTTGGCGAGTGGGATCGGCGTGGGGTCTTCCGGGTCTACTTTAACCGCTTCGAGGTGGTGCTGAGTGTCAAGGTGATGTATCTCTACGACTCGTCGCTGATGAAGGAGGAGGTCTCGTCAACGTCCGGGGAGTGGAACAGCAAGAAGAAGCCATACGTCGTGATCGGGACGGGCTACGTGGGCCCCCACGGTGAAGATGAGAGCGGGAAGGGGCGCTTGCTTCTGTACGAGCTTGATTATGCCCAGTACGCAACACAAGAAGGCTCGACGAGCTCCAAGCTCCCCAAGCTCCGTCTCATGTTTATCAAGGAAAACTACCAGGGTGCCGTGACCTTTGTCTCGCAGCTCGGGCCGTATGTCCTCGCGGCCGTTGGGATGAAGCTCATCGTGTACGAGTTCAAGTCGGACCAGCTCATTGGCTGTGCGTTTTACGATACCCAGATGTACATTGTGAGCATCAGCGTCGTCAAGGACTATGTCTTGTACGGGGACATCTACAAGAGCGTCCATTTCCTGCGGTGGAAGGAGAAGCAACGGCAGCTGCAGCTTTTGGCCAAGGATTACGAGCCCCTGGCGGTCACGGCGACCGAGTTCAATCTCTTTGAACGGCGCCTGGCGCTGCTCGCCGCGGACATGGACGAGAACCTGCATGTGATGCAGTACGCGCCCCAGGACATCGAGTCGCGCGGTGGCCAGCGCCTGCTCCGGACCAGTGACTTCCACATCGGGCAGCAGATCACGAGCATGATCCGCAAGGGCGTCGATGCCGTTGGCGGGCACATGACGAGCAATGGCAAGATCTACGTGGACCTCCTCGGGAGCTCGGAGGGGGGCATCGGGGCCGTGATCCCCGTGGGGGAGCGGGTCTTCCGTCGCCTGTTCACATTGCAGAATGTGATGATCAACACGCTCCCGCAAAACTGCGCGTTGAACCCCCGGGACTTTCGGACCATGAAGGCCAATGGCCGACGGCGGACGGGCCGACCGGATGCGTGGTGCAAGCAAAAGTGGAAGAAGGGTTTCCTCGATGGCCACGTGCTCTTCCGGTTCCTCCATCTCGACTACGTGGCCCAGAAGGAGATGGCCCGGTGCATCGGGACGACCCCGGAGGTCATTGTCCATAACCTCCTCGAGGTCCAGCGCACGACATCGGTGTTTTTGTAAACGGCCACCCCGTGGGTCGGGATGCTACGCTCCCCCTTGTTAAAAACTTCACGCACACACACACAAATAAGAATCCCCATCCCCATGCAACAACAGACCCGCGATTTGCTTGCATTTATGGCGCCGCCAATGCCGGAGGCGGGCGATCAGGTGATCGAGGCCCGTTGACCGCGTTCTTCACTTGCTTCAACATGTGATGATGGAAGATCGGGAAATATTTCCGGCTTGGGTCATCCTCCTGCCCTGTTCAAACACCATCAATAGAAAGTTACCAGAAATATTTCCATCGGAGGAAACTTTTGGGGGTAACATATTTCCTCTAACCACACGTCACGCCAAGGAAACACAAAAAACTGAACCTCTGAGAATGCATTCAATGTTACTGGTGGGCCCTGACCATAAGCACCCCCCAAACTTCAATTCTGACACGAAACCGCC
>JAADYI010000891.1:0-11575 GCA_023338185.1 Lagenidium sp. CBS 127285
ACCACCGTGTTCTACCGCCCGCCATATCACAACCAGACCGACTCGAGGATGGCCAGCGTCGAGGTCAGCGCGAGCCCCTGGGCGCATGGCGGCGGTGGCAGCGGTAATGGCTCCTCAGCGTCGTCGGTGGTGGGGATGCTGAGGACCATGGGGCCGACACCGGGCTCAAAATCGACTCGTGGGGGGTGAAGACTCGATGCAGCAGCGCCACCGCTGGTGACGACGGCGTTCGAGTCGAGTCCGCGTTCGCTTTCTCGTCGTTCTTCTCCCCGGCAGCAAGTGGCCGCGCAGCAGCGTCGATGGTGGTGCCGGTGCTCGCCGCTCAGCCGGCGCTTGGTGTCAAACTTCTTCTGGTTCCGGATCGAGCGCTGGCGGTGGAACTCGCAGTACGAGTGCCGACTCCCGTTTTTCTTGAGCGTCCGCCGCCGGGGACACCGCCCACCGCGATAGCGACAGCGCTCGGACGCGTCCAAGAGGATCGCCTCCTCGCCCCCGGCACTGAATGGGTTTGGAGCACTGGGGACGGCGTGCGCCGGACCCTCCTCGACGAGGCACGCGAGGACCACGGCGTCGGCGTTGGGGGCCGTCCGAGACCCCGCGATGGTTGTCACGGGCCCATGGAGAGGGACGTCCTCGATCGACAGCGCGTGAGCTTCATCAAAGCCGGGTGACTCGTAGACGGCCAGGAGCAGCGGGTCGAGTTGAAAGCCCGGGTTGACGGCAGTGACGCTCGAGGTGATGCTTCCGATCGACTGGGGGTGGTGGTGGACCCACGCGAAGTCGCGCGTCGACTGGAATGGGGACTGGATCATTGGGGCAAACAAACAGCGTGCGTCGCTCAGGTCGTCGGTTCGCTCAGGCGTCGGGCCCTTCCTTTCTGGAGATTGTGACGCGCGTTCTCCTGTGGCGTTGGCAATGGGAGCAAGTCGATCGTCGAGTGGCAGCAGCAGCCAGGAGCAATGGGGCAAAGTATCTTTTTTCCAGACCATCACTCTTCGACTGCAACGTCAGACGCGTGTTGCACTTTCTAGTCGACTGATCTTATTGCAAATGCCGCCGGCCGCCGACCACCACCACCAAGGCAACAAGTCACGCGCTTTGTTTTTTGCCTCTGACACTGGGGGAGGGGGGTCCAGTGTCTCACTTCCTCTCATTTCTCTCTATCATCGCTTTGGGATGCCGCCCAAGAAGCGGTGGCTGTCCCCATGGAGCCTCCGCCGGCGCCCACTGCCCAGCGACCTCTTGTTCTCGCCCCCACAGACGCCGTCGGCCGATCGCACTGCGGCCTCTTCATCCTCTCGTCAAGAACGTCCGCGACTGAGATCTCGTCACTGCCCGACGACGAAACGCCGCCAATCAAAGGACCGAGGTCAAGCTGCGGGGATCGACGCGACGAAGACGCCGGCGCCACGCACCATGCGTCCCGCTGACCGATTCCCGTCCACTGCCCATGACGGTACAAAAGTGCAGCATCCACTGCAATGCAAGTACCGCAACGGCAAGTGCCGATCTGCTCGCACCGTCAAGCACGACGGGACGCTCCACACGCTCTGCGCCCTCCATCGTGCGCGGTCGATTGCCAACCAGAAGCGGTTTGACGCCAAGCGACGGGTCACGGGGGGTGGTCGTCGCGCGCCACCACTCTCGCCAGCACGATCAGTCTCGCTGCTACCTCACGCGATCGAAGACGTGATGGCCCGTACAAAGGCGTCGACGTGGCTGGATGTGGTCGACAACCCGCTTCTTGAGGACGGCGACGCCGACGATGCTGCCAGTGAGCACGAGGTCGTGGCGTGGCTTGCGCCATTCGAGGCCACCGGGGCCATGCATACGGCGTCGGAGCTGGTCACCGACTGGAAGATATTTGTCGAGACCCGGTGCCTGCTCGCCGAAGACTAGAACGCACCCAAGAGCTTTTGCAGCCAGGAACACACAAAACAAAATATTGCCATTGACATGGAGCACCACCCACAGTCAATGAGAAATAGGCCAAAACACAAAAAGCGAACGGTGCCGCCGCCATGTTCTTGTCTCTTCAGCGCGCGGTGAATAGTCCGCGTCGCCGGGAGGACCGCACCGCACCGCGCGACGCTGTGTCGTCTAAAAGACCGTGATGAGGACAAAGCAACTATACACGAGGCCGATGGGGTACGCGATGAGAAACTTGTGCTCGGTCATGTACAGGGCCTTCTCAAAGAACCGCGAGGCCGTGTGCGTGCTCCAGAGCGTCGAGACCGTCGCGAGGGCAAAGCCCGCGGGGCCGAGGTCCTTGACCGAGATGAAGATGTTGATGGCCGCGAGGCCGATGATCGGCAGGAGGCAGTAGCCGAGGACCGAGCAGACGCGGTAAATGTCAATGGCCCGCTCCGGGGAGAGCAAATTCATGAGCAGGTACATGAAGAGGCACGAGAGGACCCCAAAGCCGTAGATGTAGCCGAAATGCACCTTGGCCGCCTGGCAGCAGCAGCATCCATCGCCACCACAACATCAAGTTAGTCTAAGCGCTGCGGCGACAACGACAGCATGGACCAATGGGCCACGCACCAGGAGGAGGCACATGCCAAAGACAAAGCAGTAGACGAGGGGCCCCGCGAGGTCGGCGTCGTCGAGGATGTGCTCGTTGATCTGCTTGGTCGGGAGCAGCACCGACTGGGTCTTGGTCCAAATGTGCTCAAAGTTGATCCCGAGCTCTGCGTCGGGTGTGGCCAGTGTCTTGTCAGCTCGCACCGTCACACCGTCACACACAGCCCACAGATCTGCAGACAAACAACGCAGACGCACCTTCCAACAGCGGGGGCTCGTTCTCGTAGTCCTCGTCGTCGCCGTCCCCGTAGCTCATGGCCGCGGCGGGGGACGACGCGGGGGCACTGTAGCCACCGCCGATGCTCCCGCCGACGCTCGGGCCCCCGGGCGCCGACTGCGGGATCGTCGGGTCCCCCGCGTAACCCCCGGCGCCGCCCGGGTGCATCGACGGGTACGCGGCCTCGTGGCTCGTGAACCACGGGCTGTTGTTGGGATCCATGTTCATGTTCATCCTGGGACTGTGGTTGCGTGTGTGAGTGAGTGCGAGTTGGGGAAGCGTTGGGGTACACGTGGTGAAGCGGACCATCGACGAGTGTACCCCCCTCTCCCTCGACCGAGTGACCACGAGCCCGCCCCTACTTCCAACACTGAGCATCGCCGCAACGCAACGAGTGACGACGAGAATGGCGCGGTCGCAGAATCCCGTGGAGGCGTTCCGCCGCGAGCAGAAGAAGAAGGTCCGTGCAGCGCTTTGTGTGTGTGTGTGTGTGTGTATCGACGGCCTTGCTGCTGCTGCTGCTGCTGGCTGTTGCTGCTGCTCGTGCTGTCGCTGCTGGCTGACGATGATGATCGACTAACGACGCATCGGTTCGCCGAGTAGGAGCTCAAGAAGAACCGCGTCCAGCGGCAAAAGGACAAAGTCGCCAAGCTCGCGGACCTCGACGTCGATGAGCTCCAGGACAAGGTACCGAGCGCCCCATCGATTCGGTCGACGCGACGGCGCGTTGTGCAATGAGACGAGACCAACGCCGGACTGACTCAACGTCGTTTGTCTCGATCGCTCTCTCGTTCTGTCGCCATCCCATCGGCAGCTGAAGAAGCTCGAGCGGCAGCTGCAGGCCAACCCCGCGGACGGCCCGACCAAGAAGCGCAAGCAGGAGGTGCGGGGGACAAAGGCCTTGGCAGCATATGCGGACTCACTCACTCGTGCACTCCCACTCGGACAATGCAGCTCGAGGACACGCTCCAGGCCGCGATGAAGAAGCACAAGGCGGTGCGTTGGGAGCGTCGGGAGCTTTTGCATTTCGGACTGGGGGCTCATCGCCGCCGCGCGTGTGCGTTGGGAAAACAGCTCGAGGACGAGCAAAAGCAGGCGGAGGAAGCCAAGAAGGGCGCGATGGTGCGTGGTGACTCGTTGTCTCGCTTTCTCTCGGTCTTGCGATTTGTCGATCGAGGCGAGGGGACCAACGCGCTGTGTTGCGTTGCTTGCAGACGCTCTCGGACCTCAACACCGCCAACCGCGAGCGGTACCAGAACCCCGAGGTCCGTGGCCTTTGCCATTCATCAGCAAGGGGCCGGCGCTTGGGACTTGGACTGACCGCAACAAACACGCACGCACGTACAGAACTCGATCTACTACCATCCGGTGCTCAATCCCTTTGGAGCCCCGCCCCCGGGTCGTCCGCAGATGTATCGAGTCCCACCCCCATCGACAGCGACCCCCGCCGCGGCGCCCTCGCCAGCGGCGTCCACTCGCCGTCGGGGGCCCCCACAATCGCATCGACGAGCTTCGGGGCCGCCCCCGCAGTCGGCAGGTTCGTATATTGCTGCGTCTCAACGTCGGAGGCGGAGGTTCATAACTCAATCGTGTGCACGTCACCACCATCTTGCTCAGCGCGGAGATCGCTCCCCCGGCGGCCCGGCAAGCGCCCGCCGCTGCCCCCCGGCCCCCCGCCCCCGGGGACCATCCAGGTCCCGCCTCGGCCGCCGCTGCCCCGGGCTCCAGGCTCCGCAAACGCCCCAATGGCTTCACCACCACCACCACCGCCACCAGCAGCAGCACCAGCAGCGGCTTCACCCATGGCCATGACGAGCGTCCCACCACCACCACCGCCTCCGCCTCCATCGTCGTCAGTACCGCCCTCTGCTCCTGTTGCTCCGGCCTACGCTCCGCCCCCACCACCGTCCATTCCATCAGCTGGCACCGCATCCAGTAGCTCCCCAAGTCCTGCAGCGGCCGCTCGGGTGATGCATCCGACGCAGGTCGTCGTGGACAGCGATGCGGAGGTCGTGGCCCCGTACCCACCGCCAGCATCGATGGACGATGCGTTCGGCGACGACGACGAGGCCGTGGTCGCCCCGTACCCGCCACCAGAGGACGACGACGACGACGACGATCCCTATGGGGGGCGAAGGGACCACCACGCCGATGCTGGGGATCGGCCACCGTGGGGCGTCACGCGCTCGGCTTCGGACGACGAGCGGGACGAGGCCGCGGCCCGCGCCCGCGCCGAGCAGCAGCGTCGCGTGCGATCGCTGGTCCCGACGACCGTCCGCGTGCAGCGGCACCCGCCACCGACGACGTTCGCGGACAAAACAACGACCGGCGTCCTGGCGATGGTGCCCCGACCCCCGGCCCTGGGGCCATCGCCGTTGGTTCCTCCGTCCCGGCCCATCGGCCCCCAGCGTCCGGGTCCCGCCCCACCAACGACAACTCAGGCAACAACAGCAACGGCAGCAGTAGCAGCAACGGCAGTCGTAGCGACCACAGTCACAGCCGGCGCCTCGCAGGATGCGTCGTCGTCGAGTGCGTTCGACGCGTTCATGGAGGAGATGAAGGGCCTCGGGGCCGTCTGAACACTGAGCGTGCAATGAGGAGGCTGCAGCACGCGCATGTGGCTCGATGGATGAAAGCAAACGCGAACTATATCACCGACCCATGAGCACGATGGCCTCCGGCAGCAGCGGCAGCAACAGCAGCAGCGGCGGCGGCGGAGGAGCTGGTGCCGCGCATCTATCCTACCTTTCGCATTGGATACAGTCTCCAATTCTAATTTGTAGTATTTCGCTCTTTGGACCGCCCGTTTTCCTGAAATATCCATTTTCAACCGAATCAGACCAAAAATTATCAACGAGGTCCCAATCACACCAACGTCCATCGTGATCGAGAAATGCCAATGCCATTGCCAATGCCAATGCCAATGCCCGCCGCCGCCGCGTCCGACGTGGACGTGGACCGCGAGGCCCCGTCACCGTCGCTGTATCGCGGGCCCTCGGATGCCGCGGCTCCGCAGTCGCCGTTGGACTTTGTCATGGCCCTCGCGCCCGTGCTCAAGTACTACGCCGTGCTGCTGTTCCTCTACTACGTCGCCCGCCGACTCAATCGCGCGGTCGACCGCGAGGCCGAGCTCCAGGACCGCGAGCGGGTGCGTTACTGCTGTTTGTTGCTTGTTGGTGTCTTCTGTGGGCTTGGGCATGGGGCCACGTGCGCGTGCGCACCCGGGCGGTTGGTCGGTGGCTGATGCGCTTGTGCCACACAACAACGCAGCAACGGCCCGAGCTCTCGCGGGAGCTCATGGCCGAGAGCAGCGACGACGATGACGACGATGAAGAGGACGAGAGCTCTGAGGAAGAGGAGATCTACGAGGAGCTCGTGACGGACGGTGGGGCTCCAGTTCCCTGCCGCGGCTCATCTCTCGACCGTGGCTCGTTGCATTGACGCGCTTGTGCGTTGCGTTTGCGTGTAGGTTCGCGACTCGTGAGCGTCCCCGAGGGCGAGCGCACAGGAGGCGCCGCCGCCAGCAGCAGAGGCGGGAGTTCCTCCAAGGCCTCGTCGAGCGGCCTCCGAGCTCGTCGGAAGAGCAAGAAGGCGGACAAGGGCGATCCGAGTGCGACCACCAGCAAGCAAAAGGTCAGCGGCCGTGCGCACCCGCTGTTTGAGGGCCTCAAGAAGGTCGAGGAGGAGCTCCGGCAGCGCAAGGACAACGAAGGACAGGACGGCGACGGCAACGTGAGCTGGAATGAGCTGCACATGGCCATGCTCCGGCGCTACAAGGACAAGTTTCCCGAGCACGGGCCGCGCGTCGCCGGGGCCGACGATGGCTACGACGACGAGTTCAAGGAACTCCTGCAGAAGCACAACATCAACGCCGAGGCGTTCAAAAAGACCGAGTGATCGGGGGAGGGCAACAGAAGACGGAAGACAAAGGGAGACGTAGTAGACGCAGTTACGTAATTGATTGTATCTCTAGTATTTGCCATCACGGCGGGACCCCGAGGCCTTGCCCTTGTGCCCGCGGCGGCCCTTGCGGTCTTTCCCCGCGCCGGTGCCTTCGTCGTCATCATCATCAGGGAGCTCGAAGCCGTCGAGGGCATCGCCGGTCGTGTCCTTGGGGTCCACCATTGCCATCGCCGCGCTGTTGTCGTCGTCGTCATCATCGCCAAACGTCTTCTTCTTGTTTTGCCGGGCCGAGGCACCGCCGTCGGCGCTGATCTTGCCCGCGGGGCAGTCCCGGGCGAGGTGCGTGACGCTCTGGCAGAGCTTGCAGCAGCCGCCCTTGGGGTAGATCCCGGTCTTGGACTGCGGGCACTGCGAGCTCAGGTGGCCCATCTGATTGCAGACAAAGCACGTCGCGTAGGTCGCGCCGCCGTTGACCCGGGGCGCGGAGCAGTCCCGGAGGGCGTGGTCATCGGCCCCGCAGTTGAAGCACACGAGCTTCTGCTGCTGCTGCTGTTGCCCGCCACCGATGAGCGGGTGGCTGCCGTTGCCATTGTTGCTCGGGCAGTTCTGGGACGTGTGGCCCCGGCGGCGGCACTTGAAGCAGGTCTTGGTGAGGTCCCCCGCGGCCTTGTTCGGGCAGTGCTGCTTCTGGTGGTCCGTCTCGCCGCAGAGCCAGCACCCGTCGCCGTTGGCGTCACTGCCACCGCGATTGCCCTTGGGCGCCTGCTTCTCGGCCTCGCGCTTCTCGCGGATGCGCGCGAGGATCTGCTTCTTCTTCTCGTCCCGCTCGCGGCGCTTCTCCTCCTTGAACTGCCGGCCCTTGAGCTTCTTGGCCTTGCGGAGCTCCCGGCGCTTGGCCAGCACCGCCGCGCGATCGGCGTCCGAGCTCATGCTTTGGTTATTGGCAGGATGATCACTGGAGCTGCTCATGGTGACCAAGCAAGTCAAAACCTCTGATAACCTATGCACGAGTGAGGACGGTTGCAGTTTGTAAATACAAGTACTGGTCGAAATACCTCTTTCAAAACATAACACTGTAGTATCCAATGCTTTGTCGGTTCATGCTCGCGATTGGACTGGTAAGGGGTCCAAAACCCCCGTATTACTGGCATGTCACTCAAGGTGCCAGCGGTGTGAATATTCGACGATACAGATTCAGTGACATCTTGATATCGTATACGATGTTTACTGAATTATATTCCACTAGCTTCGCTGCACCTATTTGGACCCCTCGTTTGTGTGACCCCGTGGAATCTCTATCATCTTCACTGGTCCTGACGATATCCCGACACCAAAAAACTGTTCCAAGTGGCAACAAGATGGCGAAGGCGGTGTGCACCCTCTACGGCGACGACGCGCAGGTCTACGGGACCCTCGTGATCACCCAGGTGCGTTCGAGGCATTTAGTTGTCTCCATCTGTGGCAGGGCGACGCTATCAAGATGGGCTGTGACGGCTCGAGCTGTGTGCTGCCCAACGCCGCTGGCTTGTCGTCGCAGTCGTTGCAGCTCCATCGATGGAACTGTTCTCCCGGTCGTCCCAGAGTCAGAGCAATTCGGGCAGTCTAAACTAACCGTGGTCCATGCAAATGGTTGGCTGCAGGCGCATGAGGATGCCAAGAGCATCATCACCGGCGAGCTCAAGGGCCTCACGCCCGGCAAGCACGCGCTGCACGTGAACGTCTTTGGTGACGTGTCGCAGCCCGCGGGCGCGGCCCTCGGGGGCGTCTTCAACCCGTTTGGCAAGAACCACGGGGGCCCCGAGGACGACGAGCGCCGTGTCGGCAGCCTCGGCAACGTCGAGGTCAGCGACGATGGCTCGGTCAAGGTCCACGTCGAGGACAAGCTCGTCAAGCTCATTGGCCCCCACTCGATCATCGGCCGCTCGATCGTGATCCACGCCAACGAGGATGACCTCGGCAAGGGCGGCCAGGAGCTCTCGCTCCAGAACGGCAACGCCGGGGCCATCGTGGCCTACGGTGTCGTCGGCATCTCGAGCTAGATAGGCACAGGAACCCAGTGACGTGAAAGCAGCATGCATGCCAGGATGCGTGGGCGGAGGGCATGACTTCTAAAATACACAAGAGACGAGCGAGCATTGACGACAGACAAGAGTCCGCAAGGTTTTGTGTGTGTGTTTCTCTCTCTCTCTCATTCTCAACATTCCTCATTGATAGTATTATCGATCGAGCGCAGGTGGCAGCTATGGTCTGTTTGCTTGTGCTTGCTACTACAGTACAAAAGTGCTCGTCGTTGCGGGACGGATTCGTTCTCCTTTCGTTCTTAGTACCGCTCTCCGAGCTGCTCTTGGGTCACGGTCTCATCGGTGTTTTCGGCAATGACCTTGAGGGCCATGATGTCGTCGTTGGTGTTGCAGACAGTCGTGATCCGATCGACGAAAAAGTCCATGGCGACGATGTAGGGGAACGTCGCGGGGACCTCACTGACGTTGAACATGGTCGTGTAGATGGTCGAGATGGTCACGAGCCCCGAGGCCGGGATCGGGGGCGTCCCTGCGCACGCGATGAGGCAGAGGGCGAAGATACCGATGATCCGGAGGATCGTGATCTGGTCACCGACCCCCGAGGACTCGGCGAGGAAGATCACACCGATGGGCGCGTAGATGCCCATGCCACTGAGGTTGGAGGAGACCCCAATGGAGATGACAAAGTTGGCCAGTGACTGGGAGCAGACCTTGGCCTTCTTGACGCACGTGAGGGTCACGGGGGCCGTCGCCAGGGACGACGAGCAGGCAAAGGCGAAGATGTAGGCGCGGGCCATCTTGCGCATGTGGTTGTACGGGTTGCAGCGGGTGAGGAGGAAGACGAGGAAGGGGATGAGGACACCCATCTGCACGACGACGCCCGTGAACACGGCGACGACGTACATGTAGACCTTGCCAAACTCCTTCATCGACTCCTGGTTGGTCGCGAACGAGCCGGCGATGATCGAGATGACCGCCACGGGGGTGAGCCAGATGACCCACTCCATGGCCAGGAAGAACGTGTTGCGGAGCTGGAGGAGCAGGAGGTAGAGGTAGTTGACCCGGCGGGTCTTGGTGAAGTAGTTGCGCCCGGCGATGGCCCCGAGGACCATGGCGAAGGTGATGACCGCGAGGAGCTCGCTCTTGGCCATGGTCTGGAAGATGTTGCTGCTCACAAACGACGTGATGGTCTGCATGAGCTGCGAGCTGAGGCTGAGCTGCGTGAGGACCCCCTTGACGTTCTTCTGGAAGATGTTGTTGATGTCATGGACCGTGAACGCCGTGTCCTTGGTCAGGGCCCCGGAGATTGTCGTGTTGCCCGAGCACGAGAGCGTGTTGTTCTCCGAGACCGAGAGGAGGTACTTGTTGGCGCACTCGAAGCCGATCGAGTTGAGCGGCAGGGCCTTGGCCGTGCGGTCGAGGCGGAAGAGCGGGCGGAAGAGCAGGGCCAGGCCCGTGCCCAGGAGCGTCGACGTGACCCAGAACACGGCAAAGACCCGGATCGTCTGGACGCCGATGACCGAGACCTTGCCGACAAAGACAATGTCCCCGACGGCGACGGCCACCGAGCAAAAGACATAGGGCAGCACGAGGCACTTGAGGGCCCGGAGGAAGAGCTCCCCGGGCAAGTTGACCCAGCGGGCGACCAAGGGCGAGACCCCGACCTGGGCCAGGATGACGCCGAGGACAAGCCCCAGGACGACGCCGATCATGATGAGCGTGACCGAGATCTTGAGCCCGCTGCTGGCCCCGGCGTACCGGTCCGCGGCGACGCCATCGCCGTCGGTCTCGTCGCTTGAGGACGCGGCATCATCGGACATGCGCCGGAGCATCGGGTAGCTCCCATCGAGGCCCGCGTTCGGGTCCTGCTGCGGGGGCGCCGGGCGCGAGGCGTTGGTCGTGAAATTGGTCCGGGGGCTGCTGTTGAACGTGGCGATGCTCGGCTTGCCCCCGCTGTGGCCCGCGAGCGATGGGTTGGTGAGGAAGTTGGTCCGGGGCCCCTGGGTCCCGGCCGTCGTGAAATCGGTCCGGGGCTCGTGGTAGCCGCCGCCGGTCGTGAAGTCGGTGCGCGGGCCCGTGGTGAAGTCGGTCCGGGGCTCGCCCGCCGAGCCCCGACGCGGGAGGCTGCTGCCGTTCGAGAGGGTCGTGGCGTTGTTGGCCAGCGCCCGCCGCTGCTGCTGTTGCTGCTGCTGCTGCCGCCCGTAGAGCGCCGCCTGCTGCTCCTCATCGAGAAGGACGAGGCCGTTCATCGTTGTCGTCGTCGTTGACCTCCTCTTCGGTGGGCGCGTCTGGGTTCGTCTGACAAATTGTCCGAGTGTCCCGCCCACCCGACCAACGAAAAACGCACTCCGAAGGGCAGAATGTGTTCTCGGCTTTGCGCTCTGCTCCAGCTCCCTGTACACCAAGTGCTCTGCAGTTGTCGGTGTCACTGGTGCGTGTGTGGGCCACTATTACTCAGACTCGTTCCCAACAAGTAGCAGCCGGTGGGGGATTCGTTGGATGCCGAAATGGCCATCAACCAGCTCGATCAAGGCGCGCTCTCTACCGAGAGTCGGAAGCGAGGGTTGCGGTCCACATCGTTGGGGCATGGCTCCGGCGAGTACACTGGATACAGGACTCTTGTGTTGTGTCAAGCAGCGTTTTCTGGTTTTGTGATGCTTGGGGCGATGACACGCCACCTGCCCACGGGATCCATCTGTTTTGAAGATTGTTGAATCCGACAGTTCGTAAATCGAGGTGCCTAAAACCCACAGAATATTTGAAACTGTATGAAAATGAGATTTAAACCCAGGTTCAGTGATTGCGCTGTCAGCACACAAAAGAACAGGAGGTCGGCGGGCACCTCGAAACC
>JAADYI010000892.1:0-11574 GCA_023338185.1 Lagenidium sp. CBS 127285
CGCCGTTGGGGGGATGGTGGCGGTACCCCCGGGGGATCTCAATGGGGAGGTTCATCGTCGGAGGTGGGAGGAGGGGAGAGGAGGGGAGGGGAGGAAGAGGAAGCGGAGGAGGAGGAAGAGGCGGAGAGGAGGCACCCAGACAAGGGCCCGTTGTCACGACCGCCCGCCACCCACCGCAAGTTCTAGTCCCACGCCGCGAGGGGACGCAGTCGCGGCCGATCCGGTACTGGGGAGGAGGAGGAGGAGCAGACCGGGGACCTTTGTCCAGCACGGAGAGATGGTTGCTGTCGTGGCTTTGTTGAGTTTCCTGCCACCTTCGTGACTGTAAAAGGGTGAACGGCCAAATGGCTTTTTGAGGGGAGCAAATGTGTAACCTGCTGTGTACCCAGGGGAGGAGGAATTGGGGCGGGGGAGGGGGGCACAAAATTCGTGGCAAATGTAACCCAATGACGTGTCGATAAAAGTCTGCTCTCTATTCGGTTAATCGGACCATCTCAATGGTCTCGAACTTGTCGCTCGCGCGGAGGGCATCCTTGAACTCCCTCTTGAGCTCCTTCTCGCCCTTGGTCGAGAGGTTCTCACTTCGGATGTGCTCGAGGACCAGCTCACGCAACACGGATAGGTCCAGCTGTTTGGATGGGGCCTTCTTCAGCGTGGCCTTGATGATTTTGCCCCATTTGATCGACTTGGAGGTTACCACAACCTCGTCTTTCTTGGCCTTCTTCGCAATAACGACCGCCTCGTCGCTAGAGGGCGTTTCATCCTCTGCAGGGCGTTTCTTGTTCGATCCATTGGTGGCCGTCGCGTCGGCCGAGGCTGGGGCCGTCGCTGCATCGGCCGCTGCGGCTTCGGCCTCAAGCTGCTTGTACGTTTCGTCCAGGACACTCCAAACGTTCTCGATAGTCTTCGCATCGGCGATGCCAATGCTGTTCTTCATGAAGTTGACAAACTTTGGCTTCTTGCGGGGGGCGTTGTCATAGTTTGCGACGCGATCGAGGACATTCTGGAGCTTGCGATCGTTTGGGGCCTTGGTCGTCTGGACGACCTCAACCCACCGCTCCTGGGGGCTCATCTTCTTAGCCTTGGCCTTGTACAGACTCCCCTCGTACTTTTGGGCCTCCGAGATGCAGCTCGTGTGTGCGGCGTAATCGTTCCCCTCGAACACGACGCTGCAGTCGACGCAGCTCACGGCCCAGCAGTTGCGGCAGCGCGCCGCGTGGGCGTCGACCTTGTTCTTCTTGAGCGTCTCATTGCAGCCCTCGCACACGAAGAACACCATTGTTTTGCGGTGTTGTCGTGGGATGTGATGGCTTGGAAATGCCAATCGCAACGATTGTGCCATGACCGGCGTGATTCCATCCAACCAGCTAACCCCTCCTATAACCAATACTACCTTTGGACATTAGATTATAGAGAATAAGTTTGAACAGGTCAAAACTGCAACCACAGGTGCTCAATTGAATTTTTCGTCGCATGTCTAGACGCGCTTGTCCTTGGTGTTGCTGATTCGAGATCTTTGTGCGGACGAAGGAGCATTCTCAATGGCCTGCACGAGCAGGAGACCACTGAGCACCACAAGGGTCAACGTCACCACGACGAGGGGGGACGTGCGTATGGAGAGGAGAAACGCATTTAACCCAAGCACCAGGAGGATGCTCCGTGCCATGGGCGTCGTGCGGAAAGACTTCTTTTGAGGGACGACTTCTGAGATTATGGCAGATGGACGAATGGACGACTCCATGTGCAGGGTGGAATCTTCCGAGTCGGTGGATGCAGTCGAACGTGTCAATTCGCGTGGAAAACGTTCTGTGCTGGGCTGTTGGAGCCTGCTCGAGCGATCCATTTCCGTTTCCTCCTCAAAGACATCGTCCTCATCTTTTGCATCTTCATCGTCGTCGTCATCATCGTCCGAATCCTCTGCTATCCCATCTTGATCTTCTATTAGGGCATTTAGATGCTCCAAATCGACCAATTCTTCGCCTTCCTTTCGAGCCTTCGCACTTCTTCGCTTTAGTTGAGACATCAGAATGGCCGTGGAAATGGCGTGTTCCCACTCATGGTATTCAATGGGCGACGATGCACAGATCTTCCAACACCGTTTCCGTGCCCGAACCATGAAGAGATATTGGGTTGGTGCTGCTTCGTCTTGACTTGTGATGGCAAGACACGCGTTCTTGCTCGAGAGACTTATCGTGGCAAGGGACAATCCTTTTTTCGCTGCATTTTCGGAGTCGTAGTAACGGAGCACACACTTTCGCGAGTCGAGAACAAACCATTTTCGATACCAATGTCGTCCCCGGAATTTGACGATGCGTTCGACAATTAATGACCCCGATTTGATGTGAGAAGAATCGTTCCTGTGGCCCAAGAACGGTTTTGTGATCAAAGAAATCGACGAATTCATGATCTGTCGCGGATACATCGAAGGGTTTCGACTCTGTGCTATAAAACCGGATCTCCTTGCGTCGATCATTGGTGTGGCGTCTGTCACAACAGGAGACCCGGGTGGATCGTCCACCGACTTGGACAGTGGTCGAGTCTGTTCAACCTCGGCCCAGTAAATGAGTACCTTCTTCTTACTCCATGTGTATGTGTTGTCCCAGTCTAACGTCAGGGTTCCGGGCTCAGTACACTTAAAGGAACCCTTAATAGGTTTTGCTTGGGACTCTTCTCGCGAATAAACCCGTACACTCTGGCCATTGAACGTCGCACTGAAGCCAATATTGTGCTTCTTTGTTGTGAACTGCCATGAAGCCGTGTCTCCCGCGTTTTGTAATGCCAGACTCAAAGAAAAGGATTGACCGGCTCGAACACTGACAATCGTCCCCGGTATCCCATCGAGAGCTTTGCACGGAATTGCATCATCATCATCGCTGTCATCGGAAAGCTGTGAATCTTCGAGGAATTCCCGCAAGATTTTACACAGACGAACTTCGGGAAACTGCAAGAGCTGATCAACATATTCGTTGATTTCCTGCACGGATGAAAACATTTGGGTGGTTCCGTCAAACCGCAACGATACTGGTGCAGATCACGTCAAGACACTCACCGTGGTCTTTTGGGTGATGTACTGGTTGTCGTATCGCTTCTTCCGCATCGTTGGGATCTCCTTGGGCAGGTTACTCTTCGGAAATGTCTTTTGCAGCTGCGTATGTGTTACCGTCGTTTGTCAGGCTGATTATCCACCCCCCATCACAAGCAGAATACAAAACCACGCACCCGCGTGTGGAGACCGACAAACTGCTTGTACGTCCGATCAACTTGGTGCTCCACGGGAGACTCATCGAATCGTGCAACGACCGTAAAGACCGCCAGGAACGCCGGCCGATCGCCCATGTACCGTAGCGGGTCGAGGGCCTTTTTCTTGGGCGACGGGGGCTTCTGGATGACATGGCCCTCGATGCGGAGGCTCTGGAGGGGCCGCTTCGGGAGCCGGGAATTGGCCGACGTCTCGGGGCCCTCGCGGCGTATCGCTGGCGACGGCGGCGACTCACCGGCGTTGGTCACCGGGCTGCTCGACTGGACGTCCATGTGTGTGCGCGTGTGACCACCCCGAGTGCGCTATATAAGAAGCCGTCAAAGGGCGATTCGCTATGTACGCGTGACTTCCGTTCGCTGAGCGCGGCCGACGAGACCGCGAGGCATCCGCACACACCAGCAGCAGCGGAGCGGCGGGCGGCGGCAGGCACTCAGGGACGAGCTTGGGCTGTTTTTATTCTTGGGTGTCAAGTTGAAGAGACACGTTTGCGTCGTTGCCGTCTCAGATTCATATGTGGAGCACACTCTGGTTTATGATCCCCACATGTCTCGCTGGGGCGACATGTGGAACAGTCCGACCTTGACTGCCCCCACGATCCTGTCCGACCCTCTTTCTTGATCATCCACCATCGCGACTTCCTCTGCATCCCGACGCACATTGCGATTTGCCACCGCCCGCCTACCAACGAACGCCCCAAGCCCCCCACGCCACCATGAACCACGTCACCTCGGAGGAGCAGTTCAAGTCGACGATCGCCGCCGACAAATTCACGGTCGCGTCGTTCTCGGCCCCGTGGTGCGGCAGCTGCAAGCAGATCAAGTCCAAGGTCGAGGCCCTGGCCGAGGCCACGCCCCAGGCGGTGCGTTGTTGCTGCTGCTGATTCGGTGGTCGTCACCTCTTTCCTCATGACTCGACATGATCACTGACGTGTGTGCATGTTTGATTGCGCAGACCTTCCTCAAGCTTGACGCCGAGGAGCTCGAGGACCTGTTTGAGGAGCTCGAGGTCGAGAGCTTTCCCCATTTTCGCGTCTACAAGAACGGCGAGCTAGTGGGCGAGTACACGGGCTCCAAGTTTGAGAAGATCGAGGAGTTTGTTCGCGCCAACGTGCAGTAACTCGCACGACAGGGCGCCAATTTTGATTTGATGTATGTGCCACCCACCCCTCCGGTAAAAACAGCAAAATGGAGTCAATAGAATTGAACTAGACGCGAGACGAAGTAGACGAGAAAACGAACTTCTTGGTTGGGGCAAATACTACAGCACCCACGTGCTGACAGGGGGTGTGTGTGTGTTGATGAAACTCTATGTGTCTATTGCTCCACGCCACGGTCGGAGGCAGTTAGTACTACGTAGTATTCTCGACATCGGACGAAGACACCCCCGCATACCGCTCACACGAGTAAAGAGAAGTCACGAGGGAGTGAGGGCTTCGATCGCCTTCACGGTTGCCCAAAGGAGGGGACTACCCGTTCTTCTTAAACATTGATCGCCACGGGGACGGGGATGCCCTTGGCGAGGAGCTCTTGCTGGAGGAGGAAGTTCTGGTACGGGTCCCTCGGGGCGGTAAACGTGGCCCCTTCAGTGCACTCGGCCGAGTAGTCGACAATCGCCCACTGCAGCGAGGTGCCATTCCAGCAGGCCTTCTTGCTGGGCGTCGATTTGGCCGAGCGCCAGCGGCCATCCGCGGCCTGGATGACCGTCGTGGCACGCGGCAAACTCGGCTCGTTCTCGGCCCACGACCAGATCTGGGCCTTAGCCAGGGCCCCGTCCAAGCGATCTGTGGCGACGAGGTTGAGGTTCCAGCGGACGTACTTGCCAATGTTGGCCGTGTCCAACTCGAGTGGGAGCTGGTGGGTGAGCTTGGCAGTGTCGCTGACGGAGATGTATCGGAGAACCGCTTGATACGAGCGCAAGAAGTACTCGTTGCCGTAGATCTTCTTGCCGCCGATGGTCCGGGCAGCGTCCGGGAGGTCGTTGATAAACTGCGTGCGGAGGATCTGGTGGCCCCGGCAAAACTCGCTGAGGCCATAGGCCAGGCCCGTGTTGTCGTTGGCGATGAGCAAAACGCGGCGGCCCACGTTAATGAAGTCCTGGAACGTTCCCTCCCAGTTGTTCGCGCTGAGGGCCTCCAACTCGCTGATCGGGACAATGAGCTCACCAAAGATGTCGACGAGGAGCTCATTGAGCTGCCCAAACTTGTTGAAGTCCTTAAGTTCAGGGCCGTTGTCGAAGTAGAGGACCACAAACTCGTCCTTGTTCTCGGGTTTGTTGAGCCACGCGCGGATCTCCTTCATGCTGTCCCGGGTCTTGGGCTGCTCATCCGCACGAATACCCGAGAGCGACGGGAAGCAACCGAGCAACTCGGCGATCCACATGACCTCGCCGTACTTGGCCAGCTGCTCCTTGAAGACCTGCGCGAGGACCTGGATCGAGCGGGAACCGAGGTTCCCGCAGTGACCGCTGCGGATCTCATCGAGGAAATAGTGTGTGTCGACCTCGAGCCACCGAGCCCCGGCATTGAGCTGATCCACGAGACCGAGGACGTGGTTGTTGGTCTTGAGGTACGAGTATGGCTTGCGGGGACTCAGGTTGGCGTTCATGAGCTGATCGCGGTTGCCGAAACCGTCCGCGAGGTTGATGGCGCTGTTGTGCGTGGACGGGATCTGCGCATAGCACATGGGGCCCTTGTACGCGAGCTCCCGCTGGTACTGAAGGCTCTTGGCGACCCACGGGGTGAGCCGCAGCGAGTCCTTTTCGCAGACCTCACTGCAGAGCTTGCCGCTGGCATCGCACTTCTTGACGCGCTTGCAGTTGGTGTCCTTGAGCTCATTCTTGCGGGGGTTGTTCGTCCCCGGGGTGATGAAGCGCGGCGCATAAGACATGAGGCCGTTCGGCGCCGAGCATTTGGACTTGTACTTGCACTGCTTGGCGTTCTTGAGCGCATCGAGGAACTGCAGGCCCTCAGCGGGGAACTCGACGGCGCCGTTGAGGAACTCGATGGGGCTCGAGCCCGTGAGGTGCGAAATGGCATCGCGGATCGTCTCGAGGAGCGGGCGCATGTGGTTGACGCAGCAGCCGTAGTCGATGGCCTTGGCGGGCTGGAGGGACGCCGCGTTGGTGAACGGCTGCCCCTGGAACGCCGCGCACTCCTCCCCGACTGAGGCCGTGACAAAGGGCATGAGGAACGAATCGAGGAGCCGGAACTCGGCGGCCGAGTACGTCGCCGTCACCTGCTCGTAGAGCGTGGCCCCGCACGTGCGCCGGGTGTCCTCGCGCCGGGCGCAGAAGAACGAGTTGACGCCATTGACGAGCTCCGTGAGCAAAAACGACTCCTTGCTCACATTCGGGGGCACAAAGAGGTTGAGCATGTCCACGACGTCGCTGATCTGCCCGCAGCAGGCGTCGTCGCCGTTGACCATGGCCAGGAACTTGGGGAGCAGCGCATTCGCACACGGGGTCACGAGCTTGCTCCAGTCGGCGCAGAAGGCGTCCATCTCGGCGTCCCGGGTCACGCGCATGTGCTCGTAGAGCGTCGCCGAGATCTTCTCCGGGGCCGCGGCGATGCGCTTGAGGAGCCCCCCAAAGTTCTGCAACGGGGCGCTCTTGGAGATCCGCCAGAGGTCCACGGCCGAGCACTGGAACGTGGCCCCGGCGGCGATCTTGAAGAGATCGAGCTTGTGGTTGCCGACGCACGTGTCGAGCCCGAGGGTCGTCGGGAGGGGGACGAAGGGGACCTTGCCGCATGCCGCCGCATCAACAGCGGGAGTGGCCCACGAGGCCAGCGCCACGGCCGCACCGACGCACAGCGCAGTGAGTCCACGAGCCATTCGGTCCAGGTGGGTGAAGTATCGATCGGCACGACTGGCGGCGGTCACCAGCGTTCGAACGATTCGGAAATGATCGCGATGTTGAGCGGAGGGAGGAGGAGGGAGGAGCGGGGAGGAGGGGGGAGGAGCGGCGCCGATCGAGTCAGAAATGTGGCCCTCCGAGTGTGTTCAGTCCGCGATGCTCACGCGAGGCCACGACAGACAGACACAGCCCCGGCACATGTGCGCGGGCGGAAGGGTCACTGGGGGACGACACAGCACTGTGGGGACTGTGCAGTGGATTGTTGAAGGTCCGTGGCGCCCGTCGCCTGTCAACAGCGCATGTGCCACACACACGACACTGGTGCGTGCACATGTGTGCCAAGAGATGCGTGAGTTGCGCTTTCCAGATTCACATGCTGTGCAGTGTCGTGTCTTGTCCTGTTTTCCACATCCTGGCCAGATGTGTCGGAAGCTGGGCTGGAGTCCATCAATCGTGAAGACCGAGCCATCAGTCCGACTCACAGTCGATATAACCCAAAACTGGCCACCTGGCCACGAGATGGTAAACAGAGGATTTTTGATTGACAAGTTGGGCCGACACTGTCCCAAGGCATCACCTCCAACACCGGATGAAGCTTGCCAAATATTTTGCGGATGGAGCATGTTTACCCCGGGAACCACATTTGTTGTCCTCTCAAACTGGATAATCGGCGAAGGATCCGAATCATCCCCTGTGTTGTGGTGATTCAGCGAATAATGCTGGATCATCCACCGTCGATGCACAGAGAGTGGCAGTTGAAGCAATCAATGCTAAATCAACGCATACGGTTTGGTGATCAATTTCATTCTGCAGTGCTTTGGATTGGATTTGGTATGATCAAAACGACAACGTAGAAGCGACTTGATGACCAAGTGCGTGTGCGAGGTGGGCAGTTGCCAAAGCACAGCACAGCCAGTTCATGTGTGCTGTGACGGAGGCGTGTAGGCGTGTACATTGCAATTGGAGTTTGATGCGGGAGTACTCAACAGTGTACAGTTTTCCCTGGCAAATTGGAACACTGTACTACTGTTAAAGTCTCAAAGGTATCGCTTTTCTATGTGCTATTATCTTGAGAAAACAATGCGTTTAGAGAACACATCCAACGATAGTGGACGGTTATTGGATGATTTGGTGTTCCAATTTGCCGGGGAAATCTGTATTGTATCGGAGTTGGTGTTAGAGTCTGAGGTGGATTGGTTGGCAGGATCAACATGACTTTCCTGGTCGACAGCACACACTTTGACAGCACGATTGTTCACGGTTGTTCTTGCGACATCCTTGGGTGTCAACACCATGATGTACCCAGCTCAGGAGCGAAATACACTGTGCTGTGGGTTACAGCATGCCCTTGTCGTTTCATTGTATCATTTCTTCCCAACTCGGGGCTTGGCGGCCATCGCGGTCACGCTTTTGCGGTCTCGGAACTCGCGATGGGAGATCATCAGTCGGATGGTGTTGTGGCCCATGAAGGCTGCCACGAGGAGCCGCGCACGAAGTCTTCGTCGCCACATCATCTTGATGTGCTTGCCTTGAGGGGACGATGGGTAGTCGGTGAGTGCCCTCCGTCGTCCGCAGGAGATCGAACGGTGCCTATCGGAAGCTGGCAGCCGAGAATAGGGCCGCAGGCTCACCCAAGATCCATGAGATTGGGCCGATTCGAGCTTGATCGCATCCAGAGACGATGGACTCGGTCAAGCTTGTGTCCTCACTCTATTTTTGATCGAGTTCTGCATGTCCCGAGGCTCAGGATTTGCTCATGCCATTCCTACACGTTGGATCACTCGCTCCTGCTTGGCAAGCAACGGCATGGGCGATGGATCAACGGCCAACAACTCTTGATGGACGTGTCAACCATCTCGTTTTCGAGACGCTGGGCTTGTTCTCTCTGTCGTACATGACGTTGTGAGATGCCCCCCCTCACACATCCAAACTTTTGGGCCAAAAGCAATTGACCTTTTCGACGCCGAGCAGGCGACACGCACTACACGTACATATCGAGTTCAGGTGGACTGACTTGACGGCCACGCCATCGTTAGCTAGAGCGAGGACGAGCTCGAGTGCGTCGTGTGCACGCGATCGCCAATGGCGTCATGGAACGGGTCGAGTCTGGAATCAAAGCAGAAACTCTGAATTCTGTAGCCACGATGGTCCATTCTCGACGAAGAGTGAATTTTGGCCAATCCTGTACATTTATGGTGCCAATAGAAGTGCGTCTTGACTTGACAGCGGTGGCGCCATTTTCTCAAAAGGCGAATCCCATGCTGTTGTTATCCATTGCCGCCGCCGCCGCCGCTGCCATCCCCCGCGATACCTGGATCGTCCTCGTGACCGTCGTCGCCGTCGCGATCGCATGGGCCCTGGACCACCGCCGCCAACTTGATCCCACCTATGTCGACGCCGCGGGCAGCTCGAATCTCCACCGCGCCGCGTCGTCGGGCCGGGTCGACGCCGTCCGTGCGCTCCTCGCCGCGGGAGCCCACGTCGATCACCCCGACGACGAGCAGTGCACGCCGCTGCTCCGGGCGGCCGCGAATGGCCACAAGGACGTCGTCGAGGTCCTGCTCGCGACGGGTGCTGACCTCCACGCCCGCCGTGGCAAGGACCAGGCCACGGCGCTGCTCATCGCCCTCACCAACAAGCACCCGGAGCTGGCGCTCGCGCTGCTCGAGAGCGGCGCCAGGGTCGATGCCGTCGATACCGACGGCGATGCGGCCTTGCACTATGCGGCGCATCATGGGTTCGTGGAGGTCGTGACCGCGCTTCTGGAACAGGGGGCCACGGTGAATCCCATGAACGAAGCCCTAGAGACCCCACTTGGCGTGGCAGCCGCCGGTGGAAACGACACAGTGGTCGAGTTGCTTCTCGCCCGTGGGGCCGACGGCAACCACCGCGACCGACGCGGCGCGACGCCTCTCAACGACGCCGCATGCAAGTCGCACGACAGCATCGTCATTCGACTGCTCGACGCCGGGGCGGACCCGGAGATCTCCGACGACGAAGGCAACACACCGCTGCTGCACGCTGCAGGTCATGGCCACGGATCCATGGTGACCATGCTCCTGGCCGCTGGTGCCGACATTGAGCGCGTCGACAAGGACGGGGACTCGGCGCTCCACGGGGCCGCGAGCTGTGGTAGCCTTGAGACCAGGGATCCGAAGTATTCAATACCAAACCAGTACCACACAAGAATCCGCGACCAGTAAATAAATTCTGTTCTTTCAAAGTACTCATCAGTTCTCCTCCTCAACTCGTGATCGAAGTGCCTGGTTTGTGCGCGCACTCCACAGCTCATCATTGTACCTCAACACCGTAAGATCCTCCAGCACGTCGACGGCGAGTCGGGATCGCAAGTCGGTGAACGTTAGTTTTGCTTGCGAAAAAAATCGTTCGCACTCGTTCGACGTTGGAGGCACGTAGCGCGTGTCAGCATACCGAGTCTTACCACTGATTTTGCGCCGCTTGTAAGCCTCCGCGACGAATGACTCCTTCTTGTCGCTAGGCTCCGCGGAGTCGGCCATGTGTTTGAACCCGTTCATCGCTTGGAGCTCATCTTTGGACAACTTCGTGTTACCACGCTGGACTTTGACCAGGGCCGCTTCTAGATCCTTGTTGTTCACAATGTCGGCCCGCGGGGCCAGATATTTTCTCATGCTGGGAAAGCTGGTCAACACATGGTCGAACAAGTTCCTCACCAGCGTGGTGCTGGAGCTCTTTGGTCACCTCATTCAGCTTCTTGAGCTCATCGGCAGGACCACAGCTGCGTTGTAGTTAGATGTTGTCAACATAGGGTCGTCGTGTAACCCAACTTGCACGAGCTTCTCATGGGCAATGTTGCCTACCGTTGGGAATAACCTCACATATCGACCCACCATCTCAAACGTACTCGACCAGCGAGTGACGTTCGCGCCGAAAGCTGTCAGGTGCCGAGAACAGCTCGACCATTGATTGTCGAAAGGCGCTTCATGAAAACCGATATTTGCCCAATCAGAATGCAGTGTTCTTCTAAGTACGCGTTGGAGGCCAAGGTGAGGCACAGCCAATCAGGGGCGGTGGACCATCTTTTCGTCCAATCGCCTGATTCACACTGCAGTTGTCACCCACAAGGAAGATAACAGAATCCCACGGTCGATCATAGACGGATAACTGATCCGCTATGAAGTCAAAGTAGGACTGCGCGCTTAGATCATCTTCTCTGTCAAGTGGACAGAACGCGAGCAGCATGTAACGTCGTGCAACAGAGCACAGGTCGTTTTCATTTTCTATGACGTCTGGTCAGGGTACACAGCAAAAAGCGCAACGTAGTGCCTTCCTGAGGACGTCCAACCGTCGAAAACCAAGCCAAATCGTTGAGGGAGACTTTTCTTCATCTGCTTGCGGACTTCTTCCGCAAGGCTTTGAATATACTTTTTCAAAGTTGGCGATGAAATCGGGGAGAGTGATACGTTCGCTCGAGTTTCTTCGTC
>JAADYI010000893.1:0-11565 GCA_023338185.1 Lagenidium sp. CBS 127285
CTGGGCACGGTGGGATGTATCGAATGTACAAGGTCATTAAATGTCCGTGTTATGTACACGCACCAGATTCTGTGTGGATTCGATAAAATTTGCCAGTTCATCGACAGATTGTGTTGCCCAGTTCGGGGATCGTGTCTGTACGCACTGCACTTGGGGCAACGTACACGATCATTGCAGACTGCAACAAATGCGAGTCGTCTGAACTACAGACGACTCTGTAGTCGCTGGCGCTTGTCCCCAGCGGCAATCACGGCGTTGTCGACATCCGCCCATGCGACAATGGGTGGCGGCCTTCCCGCGACGATCTTTGGTTGTGCAGTTGCTGTGCGGACAGCTCATCGGGCTGCAGCGACAGTCAGCTTGTGTCCACTTCAAATAGCTGCGCGGTGCGCCTCCATCCATCGCACAATCCGGATCTCCTCCAACTCCGCTGATCGCACACGTGACATGGACATCCAGCAAGCGAGATGCAGCAGGATCGTGTCTCTGGGGCTTGCCGCCACTTGGAGACAATGACGCACAACAGCGCGACTGGGCACGCGCGTGGAATCCACTCCGTGGATCCCCTCGTCCTCGTTGCGTGTGTGTGTGAGTCGAACAGGTCCTCCTCTACATGACACCTTGTGCCCGCAGCCAGCACAACTGCACTGCAGTGCAGTCTGCACAGCACGGCAGGCTGGAGTTGAGTCAAAACCAGACAGTTCAGTTTGTGTGTTGTGTGTGTCTCTTCAACGTTTGCTTTGAACGGGCACAACGCTGCCCCATTGATGTCAGGCTCTTCTTGCATGTAACCTTTGGGACGGGGATGAAGTCCAGTACTGTATGTACATTAGACCACCTGCACCAAGATTTAGCCAGATGCTAATAGACCGACTGAATAAAAATATCATACGTATTTTGAAGTACAGTACAGCGGAGAGAATTTGTATATTGTACGATACAGAGATCCTTGTTCTATTTGACACCCCAACTATTTATGAGCTTGGATACTTAGTAGTGTGACACTTCATCCCGCAATACAAAGTCCTTGCGCTTCGGCCTGTTCATTTCTGAAAACCTTCCACGAATCATAAATCCCATGGTGTCAGATTGAACGAGGATCTCTGTACGCCACCGTAAGGCTCGGATTCATTGGCGTGCTCTGTGTTTACGGGAATACATACGTATTATCGACGTGGGGATGGTGTGCTAGCTCTATTATAGAGTCTATACTGTATTGATTTGCGGATGTTCATCCCCTGCAAACAACCAGCGACAGCGTTGGAATGCTGTGCGGGCAAAAGTTGCAGAGGCCAGAAAAAATGGTAAACACGGGTTGGAATGCCGACCAGCATTGAAAAGTACAGGCAACTGGCGGCGCGATGCAGGTCGAATACTGTAACGTTCTCCATCCGAAAGCAGAGGGACCTCAGTGCTGCCTGCACACACGCACACAATGGTTTTCGTGCCAGTTCAAGTGGCGAGGTGGTGAGCCACCTCAGGCATTGGCTGTGCAACTCTCTTCCCCTTTGTTCTTGACGACGCTGAAAGTCAGGGAAACGGGGGCTTCTGATCGTGGCTCACTAAAATTCTTGGTTTCTATGTAAAACGTGCATCACTGCCAGAAAATTTTTAATTTTTCAATATCCATGGTTTTGCATTGCGCACATTCCCGCTCCACCCACGCAGTTTCCTTCCATCGACGTTGTCGGCGACACACAACATACACACGTTGCCAAGATGTACGGACATTGTGGAGTATCCAGTCAGTGCCGGACCAAAGTCAGCAGCATTGCCGTGTGACGAAATGCTTTCTTTCCCCCTTGGAGCTAAATGTATTCGTCCCATGCCCTCATCGCCGTGCGATGAATGCCCAAGAGAAATGCAACCAACTGCAAACTGTATCCTCTGAGCGTTGTGGTACCGGTGTACCTTATCGTCCAGACAGGGCGGGACGTGGGTGTGGCCACTTCAACACAGGATCGCATCCGCCTATGACACGCTGGGCACATCCCACGCTCTGGCGAGCACGGATCCGCTGTTCTGGAAATGCCATTGTATAGATTAGTACAGGTACTAATCTTACGCCCGCCCTTTGCACACTGCAATGTGCCAGAGCCTCTGGCAGAATTGGATTGGGCCTGTCGTGTTTAACCTGTCTGAGTACCTGGCGTGGTTCCACCCCACTCGCCCTCCCGTGTTTGATCAGAGAACATGGTGATGTGTGTCACCAAGGCGTTGCAATTTGCACTCGGCACACATCCACACAGCGCAATCTGTAGCACGATGCAATCCTAGAACCGTTCCAGACCGTACACAGCGCTGTGTAAACAGGACGGGGGACGATCACCGTGGACTAGCCCCACGGCCGCCGCACTGGACTGAATCTTTTTTGCGAGCTGGATCCTCGAGAGACGTCCCCGTCCGAGACAACTGACGAGGAGAGAGGAGGCTCCCCCCCTCCTCCGTTCTCCTCCCCTCCCCTCCCCTCCTGTTCCACCTTGTGAGTCGCTGGCGTGCACGACGGGCAGGAGGGGAGGGGGGGGGAGGGGAGGGGATTCACCCAGCGTTCAGTCGACGCCGACCACCGTGATGCCACAGTTGGCGCTCATCGCACCACTGAGAGACGTCCCCAGTTCCGACGGACGATGAGCAGCGCGCATCCCGTGCCCGTCGCAGAGACTCGGGTGGTTGCTCATTCCCGATTTCCCCTCGTCCGACGCACCCCGGAAACCGCGGAAGCCCCATGGTCGGAACGCCATCCTCCACGCTCCTCGTCGCTGCTGCCGCGGCACTGGCCGTCGCGGCCGCCGGGATCCCCGGTGCCGACGCCGAGACGGCCTCGTACCTCCGCCAGCCACAGGACCAGCACCCCTTCCAGCAGCAGCAACAGCAACAACAGCAGTTGACGCCCGCGCAAGCCCTGTGCGCGTGGGTCCCGAAGAGCTACTGCGAGCACCTTGAGTTCATGGGCTGCCGCCTCAACGCCAAGGGTCAGTGCGAGCACAAGTCCTACGCCGAGCCCCAGCCGGGACACGGCGGCCACCATGACCATGGTCATGACCACCACCAGACGCCGCGACCGTCTCCAAGCAAGACTCCCAAACCCACGGGAAAAAACCCTCCGGTTCCGACAGGCCAGACTCCTGCTCCTACCGGCCAGACTCCTAAGCCGACGACGCCAGCGCCGACGGGCCAGACCCCGGCTCCGAAGGGCCAGACTCCTGCTCCTACCGGCCAGACTCCTAAGCCGACGACGCCCGCTCCTCGTGACTGGTGCACGGATATGTACAAGACCCGAATTGGCTGCAACTTCGGATCTCTCGGCTTCTGTGCTTGGAACCCTGTCTCGGCCTCGTGCCACATCAAGAACTGAGCAACCCCCTGCGATCCCCAAAAGCACTGTCTTCCGCGTAGTATTTCCACGAAGGTTGAATTTCGTGTCCGTTGATTCCTTTTTGACGATTAGCTTCGATTCGTTTTGCACATGAGCACCAAAATTCCAATCTCGATCTTTTGTTCGCACTGTTATTGAGGGCTTGCCTGTGGTTTTGCACATTGACTGCCTTACGCCGTGTTCTTCTTGTTGTTCTTGAGGGCTGCCTTCACGCGGGCCTTCTCCTTCTCGATCTCGTCCATGACCTGCTTGTACATGGGCGCCTCGATCTCCTTTTCCTTGGCGCGGAAGTTGGCCTCGACCTCCCGGAGGCTCTCGAGGCGCTCATGCATCTCCTCGATAGTCAGGCGCTTGGGCTGGTCAGCACTTGCGGCATTCGACGTCGACTGGCCCTCAGCCACCGCCGTTGGGTCATCCGCGGCCGTCGTCGCCGAGTTCTTGGGCGTGCCGTCATTGGGGAGCACCCCACAATCGAGGATCCGGACGAGGGCCGTGGGCTTCCCCGAGCGCCGGCCGCAGCTCTCGATGATCTCGACCACGTCCATGCCGTCCAGCACCCGGCCAAAGACCACGTGCTTGCCGTCGAGCCACGGAGTCTCGCCCGTGCAGATGAAGAACTGGCTGCCGTTCGAGTTGGGCCCAGCGTTGGCCATGCTCAGCGTCCCCGGTCCGCCGTGGGGCACCGCGAGATCCTCATCCGGGAAGCGCCGGCCGTAAATCGACTCCCCGCCGGTGCCATCCCCGCGGGTAAAGTCCCCGCCTTGGATCCTAGGAGAGGACGCCCCAGTCGTATCATCAGCCTGCAAGTCAATGCAGCATAAATGCAGATCACTCGATCGTACATGAAGCCGGGGATGATCCGGTGGAAGGCCGCGCCTTTGTAGTGGAGGGGCATCCCGAGCTTGCCCCGGCCGCGGTCCCCCGCGCAGAGGGCGCGAAAGTTCTCGACGGTCTTGGGCTGCACGTCCCCGTAGAGCCCGAGGATGATCTTGCCGACGTAGTCATCGTTGATGCCAATGTCAAAGTACACCTTGTCCGTGATCGCGAGCTGGTCGATTCAAGGAAACACAAGGTAAGACGATGTCGGGCTGGAGACCGATGAAAACAAACGCAGCGCGAGACCGCGGAGGCCACGTACCTCCCCCGCGTAGGCCGCGACGGGGTCCTTCTTGAGCCCAACGGCCGCCCGGAGGTCATCGAGATTCGGCAGCGGGCCGAAGAAGTAGGCGATCGCGTAGCCCCCGACAAAGGCCGCGCCGAGCCCCACGGCCGCGGGGCTCAGGAAGCCGCCACTGCTGTTGCTAGGGCTGCTGCCAGAGCCGCTCGACGTCGACGACGGCGAGGGCTTGGTCGTGCTCATCCACTGGCGCCCAACCACGCGGTGCCCGCGGGCGGCGGCGGCCGTCGCCTGGCGGCGCAGTGAACTCGACGGTCGCAGGAGCCACATCGTCCCGTGGATCAGCGAATCCGATTATTCAAAGAGGTCATCGAAAACCACACACAATGATCATACAAGAGTGCAGGTGACGTCTCCCAAGTAATCGACTTTACTATCTACACGTCACGTGGCCAATGTACCGGTATTTTTAGCTGTTGAGTGTCTGCGATGATGCTAATACCATGTAATGGCGATGGGCGACGAATGCGGATCACGGCAGCCCGGCGTTTTGGCCGAGGACCTCGGGTCAGTCCCCCCACGCCGCGCGCCGACACGATCCAATGGCAACGGACGTGGCCGCCGGCGCGCGGCCCTCGGTCCCCGTTGTGGACGACGACGAGGAGCTCCGGGGCCCCACGAGACCCTCGGCGGTCTCTGACACCGGCGAGGGCCCACGCGGGGCCCCGCTGATCGACAGCCCCGATGGACGCTCACTGGCGGTGGCGGTGACGATGCCAGTGGGGCCCGCGGAGGCGTCGACCAAGCGCCAGGAGCCCCAGGGCATGGAGGCTCATAGCCTCCACATCGTCGTCGACGGGGTCGCCGCATCGTCAGCACCACCACTATCGACAGCCGCAGCAGCGCCGACGCAGACACCACCCGCACCAGCCTCGCTGTCGCCGCCGTCATCACCGTCACCACCGCCAGCGCACAATTCGTATGCGCGGGCCATGCGGTTGCTCCTCCGGCCGACGATCCCCGTGCTCGATGGGCAGCTCCACGTGGTCGCGGGGGCCCTCGTGGCGTCGTTTGGGCTCGCCACCGCAGCGCTCCTGCTCCGGGAGGACGTGCGCGTGGCCACGGGCGTCAACGCCGGGCTCATCTTTGGCGCCGCGGGGTCGCTGGTCATGACCGCGAGTATCATCGCCACGTACTTGTGGCAGCCCGCGTGTCGGCGGCACATAAACATCCTGCTCTTCAACCTCGCAGTCCTTGAGTTTCTCCTCGCGCTCTCGTTCGCCCTCGAGCCCGCGTGGGTCCGTGCGGGGACCCGCGTCAACGACGGACGCACGTGTGGGGCCCTCTCGGTCGTCCGGGAGTTCCTCATCATGTGCTCGACGGCGTGGACGACGTGCATGGCCATCGATCTCTACTACCTGGTACGCTCATGGGACGCTCGTGATTGTTCTACTGGCATCTGCAAAAAAGGCGCTCGCATGGACTGATGCACGTGACATGGTGCTGCACTCAGATGACCGATCCATTCACGTCGCCGCGGATCAACCGCAAGACGTATCGGTGGCTCTCGGGGCTCGTGGCGCTCCTCGCGGCGGTGATCATGGGGGTCTTTGGGGCCTTTGACGCGCCCGTGGCCGTGGGCAACTTTTGCTGGGTCGGGGCCAAGCGCGAGGCCCAGAACGACCCAAACGCCGATGCGACGCTGAGCATTTGGCTCTTCATCATTACCCCCGTGGCCATCTCCATGGGCACCAACGTCTACGTGACCTTTGTCTCGTACCACCGCTTCCGGGACGGGCTCTCGGCGACGCTCAAGAACCGTCACGTGCTGCTCCGGGAGGGCTTTGTGACGACCATCACGCTCATCGTCTACTCGGCGCTCCTCTGGGGGGTCTACGCCGGCTACTGGCTCGCGAGCGGCAGCTCGTCGGAGAGTGAGCTCCTCAGCGTGCTCTTCGCCTTCCTGCTCTCGTACCGGGGGAGCGTCGCGTTCATCCTCTGGTGCCTCTACAAGCACCCAATTGGGGCCACCGGTGGCGGTGACGAGAGCGAGGAGGCCGTGCGGCCGCAGATGAACCTCGCGCTCCTGGACGAGCTCGTGCAGTACACGACCCAGGGCATCACGATGGCCGTGCGGGCCATCTCGGCGGTGCCCCTCGATCCTCTGAGCGGCCCGACCTCGGCCACGACGATCGCGACCTATACGCTCCGCTCGGCTTCGTCGCGGTGGTCCCGATGGAATGAGATCAAGTTTCTCGACTTCCACCCCGGGGCCTTTGCCCGGCTCCGGCGGTGCTTTGGGATCCACGAAGATGAGTTCCTCGCGTCCCTCGCGAGCTGCACGACCCCCAAGGTCAGCGAGGGGGCCAGCGGGTCGTTCATGTTCTACTCGACCAACCGGAGCTACATCGTCAAGTCCCTCACGGCCGGCGAGAGCGCGTTCCTCCATGGGATCCTCGAGCGCTACGTGTCGTACATGACATCGGAACCGGAGACGTTCCTCACGCGCTTCCTCGGGAGCTACTGCATCGCCCTCTACGGCCGGCGAGTGTACTTTGCGGTCATGGAGAATGTGTTTGACGTCCAGCACGGGGTCTCGATCCACCAGCGGTATGACATCAAGGGCTCATGGATCGACCGGAACGCGACCAAGGTCCGACGTGGGGCCGAGACCACGTGCCGGCACTGCAACCTCACGTTCCGGGTCGGGGTGGGGCGGCAGGTCTGCCCCAATCGCGCGGGGAGCCACGAGCCCAATGTCGTGCTCAAGGACATGGACCTCACGACCAAGCTCCGCTTTGGCCCCGTCGTCGGCAAGCGCCTGCTCAAGCAGCTCAAGCGGGACAGTGACTTTCTGTGTGACCAGGGGATCATGGACTACTCACTGCTCCTCGGGGTCATCGAGGTCGGCTACCAGGTCAACCAGCAGAACATTCTGACTCGCGATGGGAGTGTCTTTCTCGATGGCGTCCCGGGGTTTGGCCAGAATGCGCACAAGCAGCCACCGCTGCCGCCGCTCGCGGCCCCGCGGATCAAGCAGTCGGCCCAGTGTCTCCGGACGTCCGAGGTCGTGATCGGCCCGGGCTTTTACTACATTGGGCTCATTGACATCCTCCAGACATGGACGTGGGCCAAGCGCTTTGAGCGCTTCTGCAAGGCTGTGCTCCTGCGCAAGGACCCCGAGGGGATCTCGGCCATCCCCCCACGGGCGTATCGGAATCGCTTCCACCGGAAGCTCGATGAGATCATCCACCTCGGGCACAATGTCGTCATGACCCCGCGGCACAGCGGCCGGGGCTTCCACGTGACCCCGATCGAGGGCGGGATCGAAGACGACGACGATGACTCGCCGCGGATCGCCGGCCGCGACTCGACGCTGGTGCTCCGTGGGGTCCCTGTGGGGCCCAGCGCGGTGCGCCGTGGGACCGAACTGAACGCGTTTCCAGGGGATGAGGACGAAGAGATCATGGAAACCAGTGATCCCCTGGCGATGACCGGCCACGTCCGCGCCTCGGGCTGTATTCGCATGTGAATGTGCGTGCGAAAAAGTAAAAGGAGCTTTGACGTCGGGCGACCCCCACTCACGGAGGATTTCAGTGAGAAAGCCAAAAAGATCGTGTTGAGAGAGGAAAAACAAACGGTATACGTACGCCAAACACGGGGCTCACGCATTGGTCTTGGCACTGGCCTTGGCGTGGGCCATCGTCGTCGTCACCGGGGGGAGCGAGACGATCCGCGCGAGGTTCCGGTGCACCTGGGCCTCGATGGGCCCCCGGAAGCGCTCGCCATCGACGCACATGACGGCCTCCGGGTCGTCGGGGTGGAACTTGAAGGCCCTGCACACATTGGCCAAATCGCAAATCGATCGTCGTGGTCAGCGATGCCCATCCAGGACAACCACGATCGCGTCAACAACGCACCTGGTCTTGAGGACCTTGATGTAGTCGCGGTCCATGTGGGCGCCGTTCTCCATGGTCAACAGCATCTTGGCGACGTTGAGCTTGGGCATCGTCGAGTCCACGAGGAGGATGTACGTGTAGCCATCATCGAGGAGGGCCCCGGGGACGATGTGCGCGTCCGGGGCCGCGTGGCTCACGCTCACGACCCACGCGAGGTGGAAGCGGTCCTCCAAGCGGGTCCATCGAGCCGCGGAGCCATCGGGGGCCGGGGCCCCATCGGCGAGGCCCTCAAAGAGCGTGAACCCCGGGCGGTCGTCGGCGTCGCGGGGGGCGTGGGGCGTGGGCTCGGTTGGGTGCTGGGCGTCCGTCTCCTCGAGGTACCAGATCGCGCCGTCGTACCGGCGATTGCAAAAGAAGAGGAGCTTGACGGCCGAGACCGTGAAGCGCCCCTGGCCGAGGAAGCGGAACTTTTCCGACTCGACGTCCATGTCCGCGAGGAAGGCCCACGAGGTCGAGAGGAACGAGTACATCCACTCGCCATGGGGGTTGCGCACGGCCGTGAGGTCGAGGGGCCGGACGTGGCCCTTGGCCAGGACGAAGGCCCCATTCCGGGGCTCAAAGTCCTCTCCGGCGTCGTGCATGACCGCGCAAAAGAGCCCGTTGGCCGAGCCCCCAGGGATGACCCCCGTTGGCTGCTCGATCGCCGCCTGCCAGTCGGGGCGCCGCATGAAGCCCTGAAACACTAGCACAAGGAGGTCAGTCCCCTGCAATCACATCGACAACACAGAGCGACCCGTCGGCACGTACATTCGCAGACGCTGCCGTCGCCCCCAACGGCGACAACGCAGTCGTAGACCCCGAGGGGCATGGTCTCGGCGATCTCGATCGTGTGCTCGGCGCGCTCAGTGCACTGGACGGTGGCCGTGATGTTGGCCGCGGCGAGCATCGGCGCGACCTGGGTCTCGTACATCTGCTCGGCCCCGCCGCTCCCGCCAACGGGGTTGATCACGATGAGGAAGCGCCGGGGCGCGTAGACCACAGGCGCGAGGTCCTCAAGGCCCGTGGCCCCGGTGAGGGCCCCCACGGAGCGAGGGTCGGCGAGGTAATTGATCCAGAGCTGAAGGTCCGCGGCGAGCTCGAGGTCTTGGGGGGCGAAGCGGAAGACCCAGCGCTCGAGCTTGCGCTGACGGCGTGGAGGCGCGTCACCGGTGATGGACGTGACCGGGCACGCGTGGATCACGAGCGCCAAGGGCCCCGACTCGGTGGCCCCGTCCGTGGGGGCCGTCGGCGCATTGTCCGCCGTGACACCGTCGACCGTCACCGCTCGGCCCTGGGCATCGAGGACCGCGGCCCCGAGGACGTCGCGCCAGGGGACGGCCTCGCTCGGGCCCTCGTCGGGGCTCGATGGGTGCAGGACGAGCGCGTCGGGGGTCACCTCGATGCGCTTGTCCCGGGCGTGGCGGAGGAGCCAGAGGCTCCGGGCCGAGCGCGCGTGGTGCCGCACGGCCAGGGACTTGGGAACCGCCGGAGTCGCCGTCGAGCTGACGCCGGCGCTGCTGCTGGCGGGGGCCCCGCGGGGATCGACGACGTCGCTGCGGGCCATGGGTCAAGGGCCGAGTCTCACACGGCCGCGTAAGCGCAGATGCGATTGGGGACTCGGTGACGATGACCGGGGTCAAGAGGTGGCTTGGTGGGGGCGGGCCCATCAGCGGGACATCACCGTGGAAGATGATAAATTGGATCTGCACATGCAAACGAGCAAAGTTGATACAGTGCCATTTGCTATACGGCGGGACTCTTGATTTTGAATGCTGCTGTATAAATGCATAATGATATCCAGTGGGTGCCATCATCGCGGACCATAGACCAGCGCAGGTCTTTGCTGGAGTGGCCATTCATTCCATTGCACTCCGTCGTTTCCCTTGTATGAATGTGGAGCGAACCGCATGCTACACACATTTCGGGGCTGTTTTCCACAGGCATGTGGTTGGGCTCACTCTCTCTCTCTTCTTGGGGCTTGGCGGAAACTGAAAACGTAGCGTGGCATCACGACCATTGCCCGAGGTCGTGATGTCATGAAGCGTGATGTCATGACATCATACTCCAGCTCACACGCACAGCACAGCAAGACTGCACTGCACTGCACTGCTACATGCCCACTGACCGAGCCGAGTGTTTTTCCACTTGCAACAAACACGCAGATCCCCGCCCACACAGTGATTTGCATGAACGATCCAGCTTTATTTTTCGTCTTTTCTAGGAGCGAGCGAGTCGTGCCATTCGGGCACTGTGCATCACTATTATACGGAGCATTGGCACAAGCCGCCAACGTGACTAAAACTTGACGTCACGTCAAGGAATAAGCACGCGCCGCCCAATGCATGATGCACACTGTGCATTGCACAGAGAGGCAGACGAAATCGTGTTTCGAGAAAATGAACGCTGCGAACCAAAAAAGGAATCCGCGTGTAACCCAACGATGGACGATGAGGCGTCATCCCACAGAGAGAACGAAAATCACAGACCCAGCACAGCAAGGCGCACGGCACATGAGGAGCAAGCCCTCAAAACGCCACAATTTCAATGCAATCGCCCCATCGCCATCGTGGGTTGTTGTCAAGTTGTCCCCTCAAGGCCTCTGTGTGTGTGCACATGGCAGTTAGTAACAGACCAATGTGTTACACTGACTCGAAGGGTGGATCTGGAGTTGTCAGAACGGTAGTCACAGAGGCCGTGACCTCCTAAACTAAATCCTCATTACGTACACTGCATATATGCAATTGTGAAGTGCATCAGGGGCAATGTGGTCGTGAGATTGTCGTGTGGGAGGGGGGACGTCCCAATCGAGTATGGCAGTGCCGAACCAGGGGCCGTTGGAGCTGGGGGCATTGTCGATTATTCGATTCAGAATCGTGACGCCTGCAGCTGCGTGTCGCAAGAGGCAGTTGGTGGTGCCCTGTGTTGCCTTGTCTAAGGCGAGTTCTATCGCCCAACGACGTGAGTGGCCCCCCTCCCCTTCCGCCTGCCCACCCAAGCCACATTCATTCGTCCTCGAGGACGGACGGATAGAGCACAAAACCACAGAAGGTCTTGATTCATCGCCGCAAACGCAGGTGAGCTGGCACTGCTCTGGGTTTCTCTGGATGGTATTTGCTCGCGAAAATTTCGCCGCC
>JAADYI010000894.1:0-11565 GCA_023338185.1 Lagenidium sp. CBS 127285
CAGCCCCAACAGGCTGCGCGTGGCCTCGGTAGCGGATTGCCGTTCGCGCGTGGGTCTCCTCTTGTCTCTGGCGGACCCGTGATGCCGGCGGTCGCGATCGTCGTCCTGCCCGCTCGATACGTGTGATCGAGACTCGGTGAATGGACCCGAACGCGATGCTCGGCGACGACGATGGGGACGTGACCCGCGTGCTCGAGGGGCCCTTTGCGCACGGGGACGACGACGGGGGCTTCGAGAGCGCCGTCAACAGCCTGTTGCTCGCAAAGGACGGCCCCTCGCCCGGGAGCCCCCTGGTGCCAGTGGGAAGCGTGAATGACCACGAGCACGATCTCCGGCAGATTGAACAGCAGGTGGATGCCGAAAACCTCCTCACCCCCAGCAGCCAGTCCCCCGCGCCGCTCGAGTCAACGCACAGCGGCCTGGATGCGATCCTGGCGATGACACCCGATGGGACCAACCCGGCGCACCTGCCCCACTATGAGCCCCTGCGGGGCCAGTGGTATTATGGGCAGGCGGTGCTCGCCCGATATCGGAAAACGCCGTATTTCTTCTCGGGCAATATCGCCACGTACCTCGGCGCAGGGCTGTTTATGATTGTGTTTGACGATGGGTCACTCAACTATCGTGTCAAACGAGAAGACATCGTGATTCGGCCGGTCGAGACAGCGCGAGATGAGAATGCGAGTGACCAACGGGACGAGGATGAGATGACCGAGATGCTGACGGAACGCATCACGTGGTACCGCACAGATGTGGTTTTGAGTGAGAATCCGGTGATGGTCGACTTTTCGGTGTCTCCACCACGGCAACTCCCCGCGACTCGTGTTGGGTATGAGGTCGGTGAGGATGCAGTGATGGACATGAAACATTTAGAATGTGGCGTGGCGTACGAGGATGACTCAACACAAGTGAGCGACTCTGACGACTCGAGCGAAGAAGATATGACAATGACTCCCTGGCAGCAAATGACACAAACATTCGGCATGGGTCCAAGACACATAAGACATCGAGCATCTCGACGATCAAGTGTGTCATCGTTATCGCAGATTGAGCGCTTATCAATGAGTGGAAAGAGCATGAATCAAATACTCCCATCGCCCAAGAGTATCAAGCAAATAGTGCAAGACTATTTAGCGAAGAAGACGAAGAAGGTCCAGCCGTCAACAGTCTCATCAGATCCTGTGAGTGAGGCCATACGGAAAATGGAGGCCAAGCGTGAAGATCTTCGGGCAAAACAAATCCGTGGGCGGACTGAAAGTGGCGCATCTGTTCCAATTCTCACTCCTGGTGGCACCCGAGTTGTCTTTGAACGAGAACAGGATGGACTCCGAGCATATGGGACCATCAAATCTCGGCTGCCAAACGGCGACTTTGAAATCGTCGCAGAAAACGATCAAACCATCACTGTGCAAGTCCTTCCCATGAAAGACCTCGATTTCTTGCCGTCGATTAAGGAACTCCAGGCGCAAATCAGTGATCTTCAACAGACAAACAAGCGGTTGTACGCTGGAAGGAAAGTACAAGTCAACCTTTATCCGGGAACTCGTTTTTCAGGCCCAGGCGTGATCACTTTGGAAGACGACACCAAGATAGGCATGTTTCACGTCTTGCTGCAGAATCGCATTCGATTGGTGAACGTTCCTGCCGACAAAATTGTGCCGCTAAAGGAGCGAAAAAAAGGAGCAGCGAGAATCACTGAAGATCAATACCTCGTTTGTACGGGCAAAGTGAAAGTGTACATTGGAGATCAAGTGCTTGTGAAATGTGAAGGCGAATACGAAGGCCAAATAGAAGAGAAACTTGGTATTCTGAATGGTGTCTATTCAAACAAGACTGCTGCTGTTGATTTTGCTGACGGTTCCACAGGCTACGAAATTCCTCCACAAGCAATCACGAAAATTAAACGACATCCCGCAGGAGAAGACATGGACCTGATGTCCCTCAAGAACGCGGTATTAATGCAAGCCGCCTCCACAGCAGACAATTACAACATCGATGTGGGATATCAAGTCAAGGCTGATCACCCTCGAAGAGCCTCGGTAGAAAGTTGTGTAGTTATTCGGAAGCACTCGAGCACAGCCTGCGACCTTCGCTTCCAGGATGGAACGATATCGTTCAATGTGTTCCCCTCGCAGATGATACTTGACAAATCGGCAGTCGGTGAAGGGGTAGACCGTCCACTCCACGTTTATGAAGCATCCGTGGGTGATTATGTGCTCGCCTGGAGTTCCCGGTTCGGTCGCTACTGTTCTGCGAAAGTCGCTGCCAAGAGCACTGAAGGACCATCGGCATTATACACAATTGTGTTTGATTATGGCGAGCAGAAACAGCAAGTTCCAGCTGACAAAATCTCCTCCATTAATGATCCGGATGCACTGTCGCCAATGCAAAAGCTGACGAACTACAGCATCGACACAATTGGCTTTGAGGTAAATCCCATCACATTCGTGGTTGGCGAAGTTGTCATGGCTCGCGTTCACGGCAGTGTGCAGTACTTTAATGGGTGGGTCGAGGCTGTGCATGAAAAGGAAAGGACGTGCGCAGTCGTATTCGACTCATCGGAGAGAGATGAAGACGTCAAGTTCTCCGCAATGTTTTCGGTTGACTCGCGCCATCGGTTCCAGAGTATTGGGCACACGAGCGGCTCGGCGTCATCGAATGGTGGAACAGGGAATATCTCTCCAGGGCCCATGATAATGGACCGAGACAGCACTGCTGGGGAGGATAGTCCTCGAAGGCGACGGCATAGCGCCAGCTCGGTTGGGAGCATGATCATGTCGGTCGCGGGGAGCTTTTTCCGGGCGAAGAAAGATGCCGAGCGCATTGAGCGTCGCGGGTCTCACTTGATCACCGAGGTTGGTGCCCACATCAAGCCACGGGCACCTGACGAGTAACGATCCCGAATAGAGATGTCCAAATGCTCCTGGAAGTGTACGATGCGTCGAGTTGGAGTTGAGCTACTATTGTACTGATGATACAACCTCCGACTGCACACACAACTAAAAGGCACCCTTGAGAAGGGCAAAGAGGATGACCACCAGGATGATGGCGATGCCACCCCAACACATCATCTTCATCTTGGTGCAAACGCAATACGACTTGCGCTTGTTGGCCTGAGCAACCTGCTCTTTGGCTTTGCTGACGTTCTCCTTCACATCGTCCGTATTCTGCTCGATCTCCACTGTGGCAAAACACATATCATCAGCCTCCGTGCTTTGGCATCGAGGTCAAGTGCACCAGCAGCCAGCAAAACAACGTACAGATTGTTTCGCCCTGGTCCTGGACAAGTCCGTCGATCTCCTTGAAGGCAGCATTGACCTCACGGAGTTGATGGTTGATGTGAATGATGTCCTCTTCTCGTCGTGCGAGGTCTGCAGGTGCGCGTCGGATCCGTCAGTCCCATCAGGAGGCGATCATCGCCCATCATTGCAAACCACGCACGCACCGTCTTCATCGTAATACGTAATGTTGGCCTGGGCGTAGAGTTGGTCCTCATTGTAGTTGCTGAGCTCGAAGCCTGGGCCACCACCCACCGGGGGGCCCCCGCCGGGAGCGGGGCCGTGGCCGCCGGCCTTGGTAGGATTTCGTCGATTGGCCGACTTGGCCTTGGGGCCGCTGCCGCTGCGCTTCTTCCTGGCGCCGTCCTCTTGCCGGAACGACTGCGACGAGCGGCGGATCAACTCGATCGACTGCCGCTCCGTGTCCATGAGCCGCTGGCACGTGTCCTCGAATTGCCGGACCTGGTTCTTAAAGTCGGACGAGAGCTTGGTGACCTGGGTCTTGCGGACCCGCCCCTGGCCCCCGTGGCTGGCCTTGTTGAGCTCCTGGAGGCGGCGGTTGATCTTGGAGACGAGCTTGTTGCCCTTCTCGGTGAGCTCCCGGAGCTGTTCGTGGTTGGCCCGCGAGTCCTGCGGGGTGCCGATGAGCGAGATCTTTTGGGCCATCGAGCGCGTGAGCTGGTTGAAGCTCGAGATGCCCTTGGACGTCTCCTGCACGAGCTTGTTGAAGCGCTCGTCGGGGACCCCCCGGGGCGAGTCGGCGGCGTGGTAGCGATCGACCATGGACGTCTATGTGATCTCGTCGACTCGGGATCAACGCGCGAGGCGAATGCGAAGTGGCGGGTGGCGTTGACAAGGCTCCCCAAGGGACTGCAGACCGATGGCGCACGGGGCTCCTGTGCGTTTGGACAGGGGCGGGAGGGGCCGTCGATCGTCGTGCGCTGGAACCGCGTCAGCACCTAGCGCCCGCAACAGCAGCAATCGCCGTTGGCCAGTCCTCGATGGAATTGGCCACGTTCGCGTTTCGCCGTTGGTGTCCAATTGTGGGCCGTGTTTGTGTTAGGCCCGCCCCATACAAAATCACATAGAAAGTGTGCTGATGGCTGTGGTGTGCCACTTGGCAAGTGCATCCATTGCGCTGGTGACAGTTCTGAACTCTCCTTTTCATCCCGTTTGTTCTTGGATGGATTGACAACGGCACAAAAGCGAGGTTGTGGGGTTGGACAGTGAGTTATCATGTTCCTGAGGTAATGCATACCGGTGACTTTGCCCAATTTCCAGCACCAAGCCTAAAAAAAGAATATCAAAAACCACCAAGTGGCTTTCGGAGAAGGTTCGAGAAGAGATAAAACCTTAATGGATCATGGGTTGGTTTTGGGTCAGTTGTGTGGTTATTTCCGCCTGGAGTTTTTGGGGGGAGGGAGGTCGTCGCCCCTCCTCCTCTGGGTTCCGCCCTCCTCTCCTCCTCCGCTGCTCCTCCTTGCTTGCCAACTTCCTCCCCCCCCCTCCTCCTCAACCCTCAACTCCTCTAGTTCCCAAGAAGAGGAGGACGCCCCACAAGCCCCCCGTGCGTCAATCATGGCCTTGAAGCGAATCAACAAGGAGCTGCAGGACCTCGGCCGCGACCCGCCGGCCAACTGCAGCGCCGGCCCCGTCGGCGACGACCTCTTCCACTGGCAGGCCACGATCATGGGCCCCGAGGACAGCCCCTACGCCGGGGGGGTCTTCTTCCTCAACATTTACTTCCCCGCTGACTACCCGTTCAAGCCCCCAAAGGTCAACTTCACGACGCGTATCTACCACTGCAACATCAACGCCAACGGCGGCATCTGCTTAGATATCCTCAAGGACCAGTGGAGCCCCGCGTTGACGATCTCGAAGGTGTTGCTCTCGATCTGCTCGCTGCTCACGGACGCCAACCCCGACGACCCGCTCGTGCCGGAGATTGCGCAGGTGTACAGAACAGACCGCGCCCGCCACGATGCGACGGCTCGCGAATGGACTGCCAAGTACGCCACTTAGACGCGCGGGGCACTGTGCCTCGCCCTCTCCACCCCACCCTTCTTACATGCTGAAGTCGCTGCATTCTCTTCACATTTTTTCCCCCTTTCAAAATGGAGCACGCGCATCGACACACAGTCAACTTAAAATAAGCAGCGTAGGAGTAGAAGATGCGTGTGGTTGATTGAATGACGGCGTTTTCAACTTCGATCGTGTCGGGACAGTCCTTTCGTTCCTCCCCGTTGATCCTGCGTCGGAACTGACGGTGGGCTACACAAAGGTCACGTCTGTCGAGTCAACGCACACCCTATCGCAACCAGTTCACCACAGACCGACGACGAGGCTGCAGACGCTGGCAGTCGGGTGGGTCATTACACAACAACACCCGCCGCCCTCTCTCTCACTGACTAACACTTGTACACGAGGACGCCGATCTCCCCGACGTAGATGAAGAGCATGTGGCGCTGCTGATAACTGACATCGAACCCGTAGCCCTCGCCGACAAAGCAATGCCACGAGCTACCGAATTTCTTGTCCATGCTCTGCTTGATCAGCTGCGCGGCGGCCTCGTAGTTCTTGAGCGGCACGTGCTTGTCGCAGGCCATGGTGATGATCTCCATGGTCTCGGTGCAGACCTCGGCGGTCATGTCGTTGTGCTTGAGATGGGGCCGGGACGAGATCTTCCGGTACTCTTGCTCCGTGAGCTCGGTCACCATCGTATCGCCCTTTGCTGGCTCCGGCATCTTGACGCACTGTGGCTGAGGTGTCTGTCAGGGGACGAGTCTGCGGCAAGCGGGTGTCTTGACACGGCCGAGTCTTGCAGAATGCCCATGATCAATCACCACGACCAACAACATCGTCGTTCGCGACCTTTCATGCAACGATGACCGAGTTCGTAACGTTATCATTGACCTGCAACACGGCAAGACTCAAAATAACCAACACACGTATGATTCATTGTCCAACACCGAGCTGATCGCGAGCATGAGCCAACTCGCCGGCGAGGACTGCACGTGGTGCGGAGAGGGCCCGTGGCAGCTCCAGTGCCGCACATGCGACCCGCGGACGACCAAGCGCCTCTGCAGTGCGTGCGCCCGGCGGTGGCACTCGCGGGGCTTCAGCCGCGAGCACGTGCTCACGGATCGACGGGGCACCGCCCAGTCCTACGCCAAGTGGATCGCGCGCGACGAGTCCCGGCCGCAGCCTATCGCACCGACCGCCGATGTAGTGATCGGTGCAAGCAGTTCGCCAGCAACGACCGCCGTCTGTGCCTCTGCAGCGGAAGCGATGCCGTCGACCGCTCCTGGGATCGTGGGCACGGACAAGCAACTAGCATCGGTTCCAGCGACAGAGAACGGCAGCGCCCATGGCGGAAGAGACGGCACGGCATCACGCGACGCGACCACGGAGTCTACATCGCTGGGTGCGTCAGCTGCTGCCGCCCCCACCATCATCCCCAGCGAACAAACCACTTTGGCGACAGCCGAGTCGCAAGACACCGCCCGAACAGACACGCAGGACTCGCAGACGGCAGGTGACATGCCAATGGACGCCGACGAAGAGGCGACGCAGACACAGCACTGGGAGGGTGCCGAGGCGCTGGCTGTGCGTCATGAGAGCGGTGCGACAGTCGATGACAGCGCCAGCGCTGCTGCGCCTCCACTCCGCACAACTGCCCCGCAACGTGCGCAATCCAAACCGTCATCACCCTCGTCCGTCGAATCCGGGGAGATTGTCGAAGACTCGAATGAGACGGTGGGCGATGAAATCGCCGAAGAGATCCCCGAGCCGCAGTCGGAGGCGACGCAATTGGACCTCGAGGAAGTCCTCGAACGATTCCCGACGGACGAGGCGCCGATTCTTGAGGCCCTGGCAGATCACATCGCCTCGGCGATCCGCGTCGAAGATGCGCTGCTCTGTCATCGGTATATTCGGTGCAAGGAGTCCCCGTGCGTTGAGATTGTGCGGCACTGCGACCACGTCCGTGATCATCAAACCTGTGGTGATCCGCAGTGTCAGGTCATTGACGAGTGCGTGTCCCACATGGAGTTGTGCAACCGAGACCCTTGTCCATTCTGCGTCCGAAGTGAGTATATGGATCCACGTGATGTGATTGGTGTTGAGGTCTGATGGGTTCGTCTTGTCACTCGTTGACAGTCCGCCAGCGCAAGTTCCTGGGGAAGAAGTTGGCCTTGGATCATGTCATCGGAATCCAGCGGCGAAAGCTGCAGCAGCTGAAGAAGGAATCGGCCGCTGGGACTGAAGGGAAGCAAACGTTTGTCGCTCAGCAAATCGAGACGTTTCAGCGGAAGCGACGTTCGTACGGCGAGGAGGTCGACCAATTGAACAAGCTAGTTCTGGACAAGAAGCTCCCTGTCTTCAACTTTCCCAGATACCTGTGGCATATCGACGACCCATGGATTAAGGTAGAGTACAACACCACGGGATCATTCAGGTGGCAATCTCAACGGGGTCAAAATCATGTAGAAGGAACCAGAGAGCGTTGACAACACCTCAGCCATAGTACATACCCGCTCAGTATCGCCTTCCTTGCCCACCCCTGACTTACAAGCAACTAGTGTTTCAGTTGAGACCAAGAATCGGGCAGACATTGGTGGAGTAATTGCCCTGCAATCGATGTGGTGGACCTTGTGTGAGACTGAAACGTTGTTCTCACACAGAAACCACGACGGACGAATTGCCCGATCAGGCGGTCTCCATTGCCCAGTTGATCACGAAGAAGTACTCAGGCGACGATGCTGCCGTTGAGAGGTTTGACAAGTTGCTTCGATTCGCATTCAGTGTCGTGGATGCCGCATTTTGCTCGCCGGCGAAGATCTCGCGGTGTCTGCTTGGGTGTGCGGAGCTGAGCAATCCCGCGTTCGCCGACAGTTTGCTGCGGCACAAGGCGCATATGACCCAATGTCGAGACGCCAATACCGCGGACCAGTGCGAGTACTGTCTTCGAGGTGGGTGTGTCGTCGGATGATGTCGTCTTCCGTACTTGGCGGGACTAACTTGATCTTGCTCTAGTCACCGAGCGTGAAGAGGCCCGTGGGGTCGAGCTCATGGAAGTGGAGCAGCCCGAGGTTGAGAGCAAGATCCAGTCGCTCATCGGGGCCATCACCACGTCCCTGACCCACGACGGGTACAATGAGCGAGAGGACAATGTCATGCAGCTGGAGGACGAGCTCCAGCAGGCCGAGGACTACAAGAAGGACCTCCTGGACAAGATGCTCAAGGCCCGTCTGCGCCTCCGACGGCTCCGGAAGCGGATGCAGCAGCTGCCCATCCCCCCACCGCACAGCTCAGTCACGGGTCTCCCCCCGCATTTTGTCAAGTCCCGCCCCGGCGGCAGTGGCGGCGGCGGTGCTCACCCGCCGCCAGGCGCGTCACCTGCAACCAAACGCCATCGAGGTCTGGGTTAACCAGACCCATACTGCATGCACTCCCATCAGTTAACTTTTAGTATCCTTATTCGATGAAACTGTAGTAAAGGAAAGTTCGCATGGGCCGCGCATGCGTACGTTGTGTTTGGGTCGGATCACCAAGCTCTTCTAGCTTCCCAACAGCCGACGGGCAATTGAATCCCGGACGGGGGGCGCGAGGGTGAGCGAGCCGTGATCAAACGGACGCGGTCGTTGCCGTCCGATGAGCAGCAGCACCAGGAGCAGCAGCGAGGGCAAGCGCCTCGTCGGGCTCGGCGTCGGTGGCGGTGGCTCGACGCCGTCGTCGCCCGTGGTCCCGACCACGCGCCCGCGGGCCCCGACCCGGAGCGTGAGCGCGAGCCAGGTCCCATCCTTCAGCACCAACTGCCGCCGGCCCGCGGGGGCCAATGCCAACGGCGCGAGTGCAAAGGGCACTGGGGGCGTGCAGCTTCTGGCCCCGGAGACCATGGTGTCGCTGTACGCGGCGGCCAGCGACCTCACCCGCTCCATGGCCCTCGAGAAGGCCACGACCACCTCCCACCAGAGCGCCACCGGGGGCTCCCCCGGGGCAACAGGGGCTCGGAGTCGTACGTGTGAAGGTGGACGGTCCCTTTGAGGAGGACGCATCGCTAACCAGAGTGTCCTATAACATCAGCGCGGCCCGACTCGAGCCCCCCGCTGCCACCGCACAGCACCATCTCGGCCGAGGAGGTCATCCGCGAGAGCCTCGCGAGCGCTCGGAGCACGGCCATCTACGCCGACCAGCACGACTTCCAAGGCTTCCGCCGGTCCGATAGCTTTGCGCTGTCGCTCTCGAGTCGGGGGACGTTCCGCCGGAGCACCGTCTCGGAGCAGATGCTCCGGGAGTCGGAGTTTTACGAACAGGAGCGCGAGTTCTCGCTCCATGACCTCGAGATCCTCAGCTCAAGTGCCGTGCACGTCAAGACGATGCCCATGACGAGCATCAAGGAGGAGGAGCAGGAACTCAAGGTCGAACACGCCAAATCCCGCTGGGCGCAGCAGGTCAAGCTCCGCGCGCGCAACTTTTTGCAGCCGGTGATGGGCAAGGGCCCGGTCCTCCTCCAGCCCTCCAGTGCCAACCCGAGCGGGGGCGCGAGCTTCGCCTCGTCGGCAGCCCAGGAGTGGGCCGCCCAGCAGCGGATCATTCTCTCCCAACTGCGACCAAGCGAGGCCGCCGTCACGGGGGGGCCCTTCATGGCCTCGACCAATGTCCTCGGGAGTGCCCCCGGTGCAGCCAAGCTTCACAAGTGGAATCGATGGATGCAAGAATACTTCCACGGGCAGCAACAGGGCGCGGATCGAGGAGGACGCGGTGAGGGAATGAACTTGTCTCTCGAGGAGGTCGTGAGCAATCCGCGGATGATGCGCTACTATGCCGCCTGGCTGCAGGATGCGGGCGACCAAAGCAAACTCTTCTTCCTCTGTTCCTTTGAGGAATATCGTCAGTTTTGGAGCACACTTCGAGCGAACTGCCGACAGAGGAGTGGGGCCAACAGTGCCGCCCATGGCGCCAGTGTCAAGTTTACAAAGGACGATATTCTCCTCCTCCGCACGTACGGGGTCAAGATCGCGACAAAATACCTCGCGAATGGGGCTCAGTTTCACATTGGCGCCGACTTAGTGGATTCAGACAAACTACGAGCAATCAAACGCGATATAGCGACGGGTGGTGAAGACGCGTTACGAACGTTTGATTCGATTGTGTCGAAGGTGAAGCGAGACCTCATGGCCACATTTCCCAAGTTTCGGGAAACCGATCTCTATGCTGAAATGATCCGATCTGTTGAACGTGAAGTTATTGGTCTTGAAGACATCCTCATGAACCAAAGAATGGCCTCGTTCTTCTGGATATTCTTGTTCCCTCACAATTACCATCGTGAAATAGCGTTCTGGCTGGATGTTGAGTACGAGTTCAAGCCAGCTTATCGCGAGTACATTACAATAGCGAAGGCTCCAAACCGGCGCAAAGAACAGAAAGAGCAAGCAGCACGGGCGTGTCGAAAGCTGGTTCGATACATATGCTTGAAGTACTATCCGGGTGATCCAGAAATGCGTCAACTTGATCGGTCTGTATCTGGGTCATTTGCGCGCCTGCAACAAGAACAAGATGCAATAGTCGCAAAATTCAACCTCATTCACCTAGAGCTTTACCACCGTTTCTTGACAAGCCGGGCTCACACAGAATTTTCGCTCTATCCGGGTAATGGTGATGATGCCGACGCAATGGATGATCTCCGTCGATTATCCGGCCTTTTGCTCAGTTATGGACTGAGGGCACACCACTGGCCCGAAGAAGCCTCTCGTGAAATTCTCCGAAAGCGTTCATTGGATGTCCTCCAGTCTGCAAGAGGATACGAGGCAATATGTGGTGTACTCACCTTTGAGGCAACCGCCGATGCTGATCAGGCAGCTTCTGGAACTGCATCCCTTCGGTTGTTGCAGCATCCACTACCCCACGACCCAAACCCGGTTGGAGTTGATCGAGCCATCGAAAGCTTCTTGCTACCATGGTGCAGTGACGTCGACAACGTTGTGGTCCACTCAGTGACGTGCCCGCCCCCGGTAGCATTCAACTTCAAAATGGGAGATTCGTCGTCGTCAAACGAGCTCTACGCAGCATGTGTTGTTATTTATCGACCTGCCGCGCGATTGCCACCATCCTACTTCGACAAGGTGCGGCTAGATGTCCACAGCGGCTCGAGGTGGGTGCCCTACGGTGTCTGTATCCTGTCGCGCTTCCCGCTTGTCGACCTCCTCCGGGAGAGACTTGCAGAGGCGTACGAGTTCATCATAGAGACAGAGGCGATTTCGGCCAATCGAGCGAAGTCGGGAACGAA
>JAADYI010000895.1:0-11555 GCA_023338185.1 Lagenidium sp. CBS 127285
GCCATGACCGTCGTCGAGTGGGCGAGCCAACAGTCCAATGACCTCGTCGATCGTCGCCCGGAGCGTCCATCGGGCCGTGAAGCGCCGATCCGCGAACGCCTGGTGCCTTGAGGAGCGCTTACTCGTCGTCATCGGGGGCGATGGCCCCCGGGTCTTGGCTCCATCGACCGTGGTCGCTGTCGGTGGCTGTTCGAGGACCTCGACGCGCTTGGACTTGGCGACCACCGACCACGCGGTCGAGATCGGCTTGCGCTCGGCTCGGCCCTCGAGGAGCGCGCAGTGTTCGTCCACGAGCCGCCGGAGCCAGTGCTCCGAGTCGCTGCGGAGTCGTTCGACGGTGGCGGGACTCAGCGCCAGGGACTCGTTGCCCGAGCGCGTTCGTCTCGATGTCGGTCGCGCGGGCGATGACGAGGTCGTTGCCGTCCGCAGCGGCGGTGGTCGTGGGGGCCCCGGGGCCGCGGTCAACGTCGTCGTCGGCGTGGGCGATGGGGACGTGCTGTCATACTGCTCAAAGGACGAAGACAGGGACGACAGCGAGTCGATCGTCGAGGCATCGAGCATGGGCACCGACGACCGCCGCGAGGCCGCGGCCATGAGCTCGGCGAGCTTGTCGTCCATCACGGGCGTCGACGTCGGCATCGGCACCGTCGTCGTCGGTGTTGTCGTCGTCGTGATCGTCGGGGACCGCCGTCGACGGAGGGCGCTGTTGTACTCCTCCCGCATCGACACCCGCGACGCCCCCGCGACCGACCCCGTCGACGGTGGTGGCGGCGCGTTGCCATCGTCGCCGTCGTGCCGCCGCAGCATCGTCGTCATCTGCGACGAGTGCCCCCGGTCGTGTTGGAGTTTTGGTGCTGGTGGAGGCGCAAGGGGGAGCGGGAGAACAACTCGCGTGCTGCTTGCAGGGCGTTGAAGTCTCGGGGTCGGCGCATCCGCTTGCCCGCGGATCGTTCGATCGGATTCGCGTTTCCGCTCTGGGCGCCGCCAGCAGTGCACCCACAGCTGGCGCTGGGTGGGAACGGGGCACTACACTCGCTGGTGCCACTGTGGCAGCGTTGGCACTGTGCATACAGTACTCCGACGCTGATGTAGCGCTGGCAGCCTCAAGAGTCTTGAGGTTGCCAAGTGTGTGTCAAGACGCTTCCACTCACCCTGCACGGATATGGGGACTCAGAAAGCAACCCGCTCGACGGGCACAAGCAGCGGCAGCAGCAGGTCGCGCGGATCGCGGACGCATGTAACACGCGGGGCATCATCAGCAGGCACGTAATGACCATGGCGTCATGGGGTGATGGCTCCTCCTCTACCGTAGTACTGTGCAGCACACCACGCAGGCAGAGCATGATGTGCTGGGGCCATCCGAGCCCAGGATGATCCCAGCACGGTGGTGCTTGTTGCAGGATTTGTGGCGAGTGCTGTGGTGGGCAGGTCCAGTCGTGCGATTCGGGCGCCAGGTGGCGTGCAGGAAACCAACCGGCTTCCCATGTCGTCGTCACCCATTCGACTGCTTGGGTCTTGTGGTCCACCGACAAAAACAGTCAGCGTCGCCCATGACGTGACACCCGCGTGGCGCCAGCTGGCGGCAGCTTGCTGTCCAGCGCAAGTGCGGATGGATACCAAGGCCCGAGCAAAGCACAGTGCATTGCGCCCGAGAATCTGGGGGTTCCGCGGATCGACAGGCGGGGGCGTCCAACATGGCCATGACCGCCGAGAAGGCAGTGAGCTGGTAGAAACTGGCCCCATGCCATGGAATCCATGGACGAAGATGAGGGGGGAGGCGAGTCGGTCGAAGACGACGACGACGATGACGATGGCACGGTGTCGGTTGATATGAACAACCCGGATCCACTGCTCGCCGCCGGTGCTGCGCGGATTCGGCGGCGAGTGCGGAGGAGGAGGCGGGGGGCGAAACGAGCGTCCCGGGCGATGCATCGACCCACAAGCACCCGGAGAGCAGCCCCGTGTAACAACCGAGTCGACGAGAGCGTCCTCGTGTGCGCGGTCTCGGGGGACAGCGCCGCGCGGACGTCGGCGAATCGTCGGTGGTCGTGGTCGCTGCTGGGGCTGTTGGGACTGTTGTGGGCGCCGTCGTCGTGGCCATGACCGTCGTCGAGTGGGCGAGCCAACAGTGTTGTCTAGGCAAGTTCTAAGCTCATGTTGCTGGCAAAGTGTACTTCGAAGAAACCGGAGCCGCTGCTGTCGTTTGGGTCGCCATCAACGTCAAATCCGGTCGAGCTTGTGACATCGCCATCGACCGAGCTTTCCGTACCCGTCGCGGAGTTGTAATTGCTGTCGTGATCGAGTGGATGCAGCATTGTAGGCCGTGGTTGTCTTGAGCGCCACCGGCTCCTGACCAGTCACTTTCGCTTTGGCGCGTGGCCGTCGTCCCAGACGCCGCCTAAATTTGACGGTGCTGTTTTTGCGCTCTTGTTCGTACTCCTCCTCGAGCCAATTTGAACTAGTGAAGTGAGATGACCACTACCACGAAATGGGTCATCATTTGTAGCGCCCGCTTCTTCTTCATTCCCTTTTTCTGGTTCTTTGATAGGGGGAGAAGTCGGGTACGCTCTTGTGATCGCATTCGACAGCTCGTTTTCCACACGTCCAGAATTGCGGTCATCGCTGTCAGTACTTTAGATAAATGCTGATCGAGTAGCATTCTTATACGTGACCGCCAGTACTTAGACATCCCTTTTCGTCTTCTGGGTCTTCTCCAATGAACTTGATGACGGCATCAAGTACTGCAGCAATGAGAGATAAAATAGTAGTCTGATGAAGTGACTGCATTGTCCAAAAACGCAATCGATCAGCAATGGCACGCGCGCGAAAAGACATGGTAACCTACCTTCATCCCCATCGTCGGCGTCAGGAACAACCACAATGAGTGCTTCATTCTTGGAACTACCCAATGATCCAATCGGTGAATCCTCTTCCAACGCCTCTTTCGCATTATACATCGAACGGTTCTCGAAGACTGTGAGGTCGGCCGCATCAGCGTTCGCGAGAGCGCACGGACACTCCTTCTTCACTTCCTTACGGAACGTATTCACATCCTCGATATCCACGACAACAGAAGTCGCCGATTTCAACGCCGCGTCGTCCGCGCTGACGAGCTGCAACCACTTCCGCGCCATCACTTGCCAAGTTCGAGAATGATCACTAGCGAAAGAACCTTATGTGAAGTTTAATGACGAGCGGAGAAAATTGCATCTATAGTACCTTAGACCCTAGAATCTGAGTCCAAAGGCGAAATCGCGCAATGTGGAACGCCGATTACGACACTCGTCCATTCAAACAACGTGACTGACTGATCACCGCCGGCGTTTCTTGTTGCTGCTGCTGCCGCCGCCGCCAGTGCTCTTGCTCTTGCTCTTCCCGCCACTGTTGTTGCTCTTGCCGGCGTCGTCCTCTCCGGTAGCGGCGTCCTCGGTGAACGGCGACGCCTTCTTCTTCTTCTTCTTCGAGCCCCCCGAGGGCTTCTTGATGGCGCTCTTGAGGGGCTCAAAGACGCTCTGCCCGAGGCCAAAGTGCCGCTCAATGTGGAAATCGTGGTGATGGTGGCGCTTGAGCGGCTGGGGGATCGGGATCGAGGGGATGCACCAGAGTTCGCGGGCGACCGCCGGCAGGAGCCGCTCAAAGGGATCCCGCTCATCTGGCATCGTGAACGCATCCACAACGACCCTCGGACTCGGCGCCGTGGGCGACTTGGCATCGGCCCTGGCATCATCGTTGACCATCGACGGCCCCGTCGGGTCGGCACTTGGATCACTCGCATCACTTGGAGTCGTGATGGTCCGCGTCCTCTGTTCCTCCTCCAGGGCCAGCTCGCGTTCGAGGGGCTCCATATCGATCTCATTGTCCGTAATGAGCCGAAAGCCCGCGGGGTACATGGTCCCCGGCCACGATGTCGTGAACGGCTCCTCCAAGACATGGATGGCGCCGACGCACGAGGCCGTGACGATCGCATCCCGCCGGAGATCCCACGCCACCGAGTTAATGCCATCCTTGACCCCGAGGTTGTGCTGCACGCGGCCCGTCGTGCGGTTCCACGTGTACAGGCCGCTCTCCCCGACGTGGCGATGCCGGACGATCGGCATTCCGACGACGTAGCCCTCGTCGCTGCTAAAGCAGCAGAGCGCCCATGGGGCCCGCACGGCCCCCGTGGCGTACATGCGCGTCTCCTCAAGGTATGGGGCCGTCTCGGCCCCGTCCCGTTGCCGAAGAATGGCAAATTCGTGGAGGCCCTTGGAGCTCGTGATCACCAACGATGTCTCCTCGCGGGTGACGGCGACGTCGATAAACTGCACGAGTGTCGACAAGAGCTTGGTGCTGACGACGGCCATCGTCACAGTCTCGAGGATCGAGATCGTCGACTTGGACGTAGCACAATAGAGGTACCGACCCGAGAGCCCATAACGCGCGCTGACGATGAGCGACGGGTGCCGACTGTTGGGCGGCAACGTGGCCGTGAGCGTCGGGTTGGTGATGGGGATCGTGAGCTCCGTCATCTCCCGCGTCCGGTGGTTCAAGAGCATCGGGAGGTGGTTGTACCAGCAGACAATCACGAGGTCCGGGTCCGTCGGGTGCGGGGCGAGGCAGTTGACAGGCGCATCAAAGCTAAACGTCGCGAGGAGCCACGCCGCGTCCGCGTCCCAGACGCACAGCCGCCCTCGTCGGTTGCTCTTCTCCTCGCAGCCGGCAAAGAGCCAGCGCGAGTCGCATGACCACGCGCACGAGAGGACGTGCTTGAGGGACGTCTTGACGAGCTTGAGCTCCTCCAGTGTCAGCTTCGAGCCGCCGCCCTCCGGGTGCTTGTGGGTCGATGCATCCCCCGCAACGCTCGTTTCGCCCCCCTCCTCCTCCTCCGCACTCGCCGCCGAATCCGCGCCACCGCCGGCGAGCAATGGATCCGGGTTGTCCATATCGACCGACACCGTGTCATCGTCATCATCGTCGTCGTCTTCGACCGACTTGCGATCTTCCTCGTCGTCGTCGTTGCCGTCCCCGCCACCATCGGCCCCATCGTTCTCGTCGTTGGCCTTGTCCATCGGCTCGTCCGTCGCCGTCTCAACCGACTGATCGTCGTCCTGTGTCGCCGAGCCGTTCTCGTCGTCGTTCACGTCGTCTTCATTCGTCGCCGAGTCGCAATCCGCCGAGTCCTCCCCGGTCCCCGCGCTCCCTTCACCATCGCCGTCGCCATCGGGGGTCATCACATTGAGCTCGCTTGTCTGGGTCTTGAGGCGCTTGGCCGGGGGCAGCGATTCGTCGTTGGCTTGGGGGTTGCCCGGTGTCGTGTTCGCGTCCAATGCAGGCGCTCCCGGTGGCGAGGCCTCTTCTGTTGGCAGGATGATCGCCGTCGGGTCGAGCTCCTTGGTGATGACCCGGATCGTCGTGTTGTCCCAGATACTCAAGCGGCCCTCTTTCTCGCCGACGGCGAAGAGCGTCTGCCGACGGTTCATCGCCACACAGACCGCCTGCTGCGAGTCCTCCAGGCAGCGCCACACGGCCGTCGTTGATGCCAGGAGCTTCTGTTGCTCGATGACCTCTTCGTCGTCGTCGTCGTCGTCCGCCTCATTTACCGCCGTGCTAGTCACCGCCGTCACCGCTGCCGATGATGGTGGCTGGGTCGTTGTGCTGCCACCTCCGCCTCCCTCTGTCGCTATGGACGAAGCCCCTGCCGCAGCAGCAGCCGCCGCCGCATCGGCGAGACGCTGCTTGAGGATCTTCTGCAGCCGCTCGCGGCGCTCTCTGGCGGCCTCCTCTTCGTCATGTACGAGCCGACGCAGTGCGCGATTCATGGAGGCAGTGCGGTGGTGGTCCGGGGCATTCGAGCTTGTCAGAATCCGTCGTCGATTTCTCAAATATCATAACCACAAATTCCACAATCAGGGAATTGACTCGCGTTACTTCACGCGCAGTTTCCACTTCAGGTGCTGGTGGGTGCCGATTGCACAGCACACACCAACTCTCGCGCTCTCCCACCCACATCAGTTCGTTGACTGGCAGATCTTGGTCAATGCATCGACGACTTTTATTGGGCAAATTCCCGTCAGGGAGGGGAAATATCGGGCAATCGACTCGCTTTCACGTGTCTCCGTGTTCTCGAGCGGGGGCGTGTCATCAGCAACGACCAACATTCCTCCCCTTACAGCTGGTGGGCCCCCGTTTCGTACGGCAACCACACCACGAGCACCGTTTGGCTCGCGTTGGGGGCAGCAACTCGCGGCGCATGGTTCATTCTCGGAAACACCTCACGGCGGACGCATCAGCTTCTTTGACGACGACTGCGATGGCCAGCGCTTCGATCACGTACCCGACGGTTCGCCGCAGCGACGTCGTGGAGGGGCTCCACGGCGTGTCGGTCGCCGACCCCTATCGCTGGCTCGAGGACCCCGACAGCGACGAGACCAAGGCATTTGTCGAGGCCCAGAACCAGACGACCCACGGGGTCTTTGAGAAGATTCCCTACGTCGAGGAGACCAAGGCCCGCATCACGGACCTCTTTAACTACGAAAAGTACTCATGCCCGGTCAAGCACGGCGGCAAGTACGTGTTCGCCAAGAACAATGGCCTCCAGAACCAGAGCGTCCTGTACATCCAGGACACGCTCACGAGCGAGCCCCGGGTGCTCCTCGACCCCAACACGCTATCGAGCGATGGCACTGCGGCTCTCGGCGCGACGGCGTTCTCCAAGGCCAAGCTCGGCGACGACAAGCTCTACTTTGCCCATGGCATTGCCCGCGGAGGCTCGGACTGGCAGACCATCAAGGTTCTCGCGGTGCATGATGATAGCAAGGTCCTCGAGGACACGGTTGAGTGGGTCAAGTTCAGCAACATTGCCTGGACACACGATGACAAGGGGTTCTTCTACTCGCGCTACCCCCCACCAGAGAAATTGGCGAATGACGCCGATGAGGACAACAAGCGCGGCACGGAGACAGATGCCAACCTCAACCACCAGATTTGGTACCATGCGATCAACACCCCACAGAACCAGGACAAGCTCATTTACGCGTACCCGGCCAACCCGACGTATTCGTTGACCGCGGAGGTCTCGGATGATGGTAACACCTTGCTCATCTACCTCAACGATGGTTGCAAGAACGCCAACATGGTGCACCTTGCGGATCTCTCGGCGTTTGGCGCGTTCCTTGCGTCGCCGTCCAAGGACCTGATCACTGTCAAGAAGCTGGTGGACAACATGGACGCGGCGTACAACTACATCCTCAACAAGGACGATGTGTTCTACTTCTCGACCAACTTGGATGCCCCTCGCGAGCGTGTCGTCCGAGCGGACCTCTCGAGCTCGAGCTGGCCTCCTGCGTTTGAGGAGGTCATTGGTGAGCAGAAGGACCTGATCGTGTTGGAGGGCGTGTATCCCGTCGCCGGCGATTTGCTCATCCTCAAGCTCCTCAAGGACGTCTGCCACGTCTTGCACGTCTACAACCTTGAGGGTGCGTTCCAGTACGAGATCGAATTGCCCACCGTTGGCACTGTGGGAATTGCGAGCAAGCGCACGGAGTCGGAGTTCTTTTACCACTTTATCTCATTCCTCTTCCCTGGTTCGATCTTCCGCGTTGACCTTGCCGAGGGTAATGCCAAGCCCACGCTCTTCCGTGAGACCAAGGTCAAGGGCTTTGATGCGAGCCTCTACGAAGCCAAGCAGGTGTTCTACCCCTCGAAGGATGGCACCAAAATCCCCATGTTCCTTGTCAAGTCGAAGAGTGCCCCGCAGGACGGTCAGCTGCCGACGTACCTCTACGGCTATGGTGGCTTCAACATCTCGCTGACGCCGTCGTTCAGCGTTGCGCGCCTGGTGTTCGTGCAGAACTTTGGTGGCCTCCTCGCGCTCCCGAACTTGCGTGGTGGTGGTGAATACGGCGAACAGTGGCACCAGGACGGTATGCTCTTCAAGAAGCAGAACGTCTTTGATGACTTCCAGGGTGCCGCTGAATACCTCATCCAGGAGGGTTACACCAATGCCTCGAAGATTGCCATTCACGGTGGCTCGAACGGTGGGCTTCTCGTGGCCGCATGTGCAAACCAGCGTCCGGATCTCTTCCGTGCCGCTGTCGGCGCTGTCGGGGTGATGGACATGCTCCGCTTCCACAAGTTTACAATCGGCCACGCCTGGCGTACGGACTATGGTGACCCGGATGTCGCGGACGATTTCCACTACCTCCTCAAGTACTCGCCCGTGCACAACGTTCCTGATGCGGCGGACGAGAAGGTCAAGAATGGCTTCCCGGCGGTCCTGTTGACCACTGGCGACCACGACGACCGCGTGGTGCCCCTGCACTCGTACAAGCTCATCGCTGAGCTCCAGCACAAGCTCGGAGCAGCGACACAGCAAAAGAACCCGCTCTTGATTCGTATTGACACCAAGTCGGGTCACGGCGCTGGCAAGCCCACCGCCAAGGTCATTGAGGAGAGCGCCGAGGTCTACGCGTTCATCGCATGGAACCTCAACACCCAGTTTCGGCAGTAGAGCTCTAGGGGAAGAAAGACGCAACGACGTTGAAAAATGGTCGTGTCGACCAGGTACCTTTTGAATGCAGTTGAAAGATTTTGAGTGCAGTGCTTGTGTTAAAACAGCCTTGGTGAGCAAGGCCCCACCACTCATGAGGCTCTCTCAGTTCCAGTGAAGAGGAAACAGTCATTGTGCAATGGGTGATACTTCGTACCGGTAGTAGTATTACAATAGGGAAGAAAATCATTCGCCAAGCTGCAGCCCGTTCTTCGTTGATCCACGCTGCCTCTGTTTGTGCAGGAGTGGAGTGGTTTCTATCGATCAACCAAAGCATAAACGGCCGACTGTACACACATGTGCGTTGGTCCGTGCATCATCGCGATCGTCCATTCAGATAACCTGGTACTCAGACAGCGCGCCGCATACCGGTTCAACCACGGAGACACAACGGCCATAGGCATCCGGATGCTTATTCCGTCGAGACACGGTCCCCAAAATTTCTCGTATTCCCGGCGCCTTTACGCACGTCGTGCGGCGGCTGCAAAGAACGTGTGTCTCCGTTCAGTTCGCGCGTCGGCAGTGGGGAGTTTCATGCGCGATCCAGCAACGGGCGTCACTGCATGCCATGCCCAGCAGAAGGCCAAGAACAAAAAAAAAACCACGACACGAGCGATCATTCGAATCCCCCCTCAGGCAGATCCGCACGCCTGGCCACGTGTTGTTCGTCTGTGTGCGGGACTCATTTTCAGGATTGTGTGCTTTCGATCTCGCGTGCTCCGGACACATGTCGACCTGGCGCATTGGATATTGAAGTTGGTCGAAGTTGAAGTCACCTCAAAAAGCAATGAAAAACCCAAACATCCAGATGGTCAAAATCTAGTGGGACATCGCCCTCCGGACCAGAACGTCACGCGTGTCAGCTGGAAGGGGCTAGGGGGGATCTGCACGTCCCGTGCACCGTGCGCCGTGATTGGTCGATGATTGTTCTCTCTCGAGGGCTCCGCCAATCCCCGTCGATCGAGGTTAAATTCTCGATCCTTTTTCCGGGTTGGAAACACTGGAATGCTGTGTGACGCTTTGGTCGCACCCATGCGGATGCGTGCGAGCGCCGCATTGTCGTGGACCCCTCTGCATGGACACCACGCCCCCCGAGGGGCCAAAACTGACTGCATTGCCGATTTTGCCGACAACCGCCGCCCCCCACTCCAAAGCAAGCATCATGACCAAGTCCCCCCGAAAGAAGGCGCCGCAGTCCCCGACCAAGAAGGCAGCGCCGACCAAGAAGTCGACCCTCGATGCCAATGCCCCGCCGTTCTACCCGTCGGTCGCATGGTACCCTGTGATCACGGACGAGTACTACGCACAACGCCCCCACAGCCCCGGCGGCAAGGGCTTTGTCATCGCTGACGAGTTCTACGCGTTCCACGAGATCCCCGATGAGGAGCTCTTTGACCCCGCGATGCACCCTCTGGCCGATCACGAACTCGCCGAGCTCGAGCAGGTCGACGAGATCAACGAGCTTCTCGCCGAGCTGGACATCATGGAAACCCACCAGGAGCTCCACCACAAGCTCTCGGAACTCACTCGGGACAAGCGCACGAGTTCGGACTTTGATGCTGAAGTCCAGAGTCTCCTGACCAAGTCGTCCAAGCAGAAGGACCGTAGTCGGAGTCCTCGCATGCCCAAGAAGCAGCTTCACTGCCACATGAAGAAGCAATCGTTTGCCCCCCTTCAGCAGCCGCGCTCGGTGAAATAGGCTGGGGTTGCTCCTATCCAACCCCCCTAGACTCTGTTCTGCGCGGTCGTGTGCGCCATCGACAGCGATTTCAACACCATTAGCTCCATCGGATCGGAAAACGGAGAAAACCTTGCTGCACGGTCCTGCGTGGTGTCTGTGCACGAAGCACCGTGCAGCAAGACCAGCAAATAGTAAAATTTAGGGCCCATAGGAACGAGAAAAATGAGCGCGACGCAAGACTGCCACGCTCGAGAAGAGTGTACACTAGCACGTAGAGCAGAGTCGACCAAGCGACAAACAAGTGTGAAGTGCGTACCTGAGCTCAGCCAAGACAGCTCGGGCATGTAGGAATAAAAAAATAATGTAACAAGAGATGGAGTGTCAAGATCTATTGCTTTTTGTCTTCATCATCCAAGTCCTAAAATGTGGTCCCTCTTGGATGCTGCAAGAAGCGGCGGTGGACTGGCTTCCTGAACAACAACGTCTCGTCCGGACCTGTGATGGTTTTGTGTTTATAGTAGTGCGGTATCAACCTGAAGAGCTCATTACAATCCTACTCCGTTGCGCGGGCCCATTTAACAATCACGAGGGCATCATGCAAGCCAGATGAGGCTCGCACGCGATGGTCTCGTTTTCGTTCAAGCACACAACAGGCAGCCAGTGGTAGCAGTGGGACTTGGAGGGTTCAAGTTGAACGTAGCCCTGCGGCATTTCGACCACATCCCGCAACCTTGCACCCGAGGAATTCGAGGATCAACACTATCGAGGATCTGGTGAACTTCCTTGTTGACCCTTCCACACAAAGAGCGTTCGATACGCAGGTCCTTCACCACATCCGCCTCATACATCCAAAGCGACTCAACCGAAGAGCCGAGGAGAATGTAGGCATGATGAGCAACCATGCCCATTTGGGCCAGGCGATTCGTGGTCAGATCCTCACGACTGCTGGCGACCAGCGAAATGTACCCATACCCAACGACTGAGTGATGGTCGGGCAATTCACACAAGCAACACAGTCCAAGTCGCCGTGACAAAGCTCTTTCACCTTCAAGACGTCCTGCGCCTACGCGCTGTCCCCAAGTCGCGCCATTGCGGTCTGGCTGTCGTCAATTTAACGCCACCATCGACGACTTCCGAGCCTCCATCATCTCCACCCCACAGCAGACCATGGCCAACGAACAACACTGCGTTCGATGCTGCTGGAAAACCAACCAACCGCCGTGGGCTTGTCGTCTCCAGCGCAATCGATATACTTACGGGCATCGTCGGTCAAGACCCTGATCCGAAGTTTTCGAGCCCACGACTCGACCGTAGTCTGAGGCTCTTCACTGAAAATAACCCCACCAA
>JAADYI010000896.1:0-11548 GCA_023338185.1 Lagenidium sp. CBS 127285
AACGTGGGGCTTTGGGACTGCATCGAGGACGACGACGACGATGCAGTGCTGGGGGCCCCAGTATTCACGATCGACCGGCTCGACGCGCACGCGACCACGACGACGACAAATCCGTCCATTCGCTCACTCTCTCTCTCTCTTCTCTCTCTCTTGTCCTTCTACCACTAGTAGCAACTGGCGACGATGACGACGCTCAACTGGGATGGACGGGGCGGGGGGGGGGGACTTCTTAAATAAAGTCGGCCACGTTCATCGGCATCTCCTCAATCTGCGTGTTGTAAAACTGCTCGATATCGCGGAGGTAGCGCACGTCGTTGTGGGTCAAAAAGTTGATGGCCACACCCTTACGACCGAAACGGCCCGAACGACCGATACGGTGAATGTAGTTCTCACGGTTGGTCGGGAGGTCGTAGTTGATAACGAGCGACACCTGCTGCACGTCGATACCACGGGCCAAGAGATCCGTCGTGATGAGCACCCGCGACGAACCACTGCGGAACTCGCGCATAATGATATCACGCTCGCGCTGCTCCATGTCACCGTGCATGGCCGAGACCGTAAAGTCCTTCGACTGCATCTTCTCCGTGAGCCAGTCGACCTTTCGGCGCGTGTTGCAGTAAATGATGGCCTGTGTGATCGTGAGCGTCTCGTACAGATCGCAGAGCGTGTCGAACTTCCACTCCTCGCGGTCAATGGCGATGAAGAACTGCTTGATACCTTCAAGGGTCAACTCATCGCGCTTGACGAGAATGCGGATGGGGTCGCGCATGAAGCGGCGGGTGACCTCGAGCACATCCAACGGCATGGTCGCCGAGAAGAGGGCAACCTGGACCTTCTCGGGGAGGAATCGGAAGACCTCATAGATCTGATCCTTGAAACCACGCGAGAGCATCTCATCGGCCTCATCAAGGCAGAAGAGCTTGACCTCATCGGTGCGGAGCGCGCGGCGGTTGATCATATCACCGACACGACCGGGGGTGCCGACGACAACGTGGACGCCCTGCTGGAGCGTGCGGATGTCATCGCGGACGGCGGTACCACCGACGCAGGCGTGGACCTGGACGCTCATGTAGTCACCAATGGCCACAATGACCTTGACAATCTGCTGGGCCAACTCACGCGTGGGCGCGAGGATGAGGGCCTGGGTCTCCTTGAGCGACACGTCAATGCGCTGGAGGATCGAGACCGTGAAGGTCGCGGTCTTGCCGGTACCCGACTGGGCCTGGGCAATGACATCGTGGCCGAGGAGGATCGGCTTGACGGCGCGCTGCTGGATGGCCGAGGGCTTCTCGAAACCGTAGGCGTAGATACCGCGGAGGAGGTCCTCCTTCAGGTCCATGCCATCGAAGCTCTCAATGACCTCGTCCCAGTTGGTCTCGATGTCGCCATCGGCGATCGGGATGGCTCCCTCCTGCTCGTGTTGCTGCTCCTCCCTGGGGGAACCATGTAAATGACCACAATCGTCAGCATTTCCGAGGGCAATCGGCTCACAAACACGTCAATCAACGCCGAGTGGGGACGATAGAGATCCACACGATCGTGCGTGATGACAGCGCACACATAACGCGCGTGCGGGAGGGGGAGGCGGCAGGGGCGCGCGCGGCAGGGGGCAAACACGTACGTCGGGCGGTGATCCTCGTCGGCCATGGTTTCACTTGGTTGTTGGTCGTTCTTGTCTTTTTCGACTTTCACTGGCTGTGGGCGTGGGTCGTGGGTCGCGTGGGGTGGGCGTTTTGACTTGGATTTTGTATGCACGGCGAAGTGAGTGGTGCACATACCCTTCCTTTTCCAAGGGTGGGGGCATGTGACCATCACTCCGCCAATGTGACCGAGCCCGGCAGAGGGCGGGGGGGATAAAACGATAACACAGGAAGCCTTCATGGAAGGAGGGGAAGGCCCGAACAATTCATTGAATTGATAGCAGAGTGATGGTCGAAGCCATCTGCGTCCCGAACTTTTTTGGTCTCATGCATTGGATTCGGGACCACATGGCCACAGAGCAAGCCCCAAAAACCCAACGACCATCAACGGCTGGATCAACAGGGATCGTATCATGGCGGCGGCCGAGGCGGCGACGATGCTGCAGCTCCTGGCCCAGAGCATGGCCGCGGAGGACCCCGTGGGGCGGGTGGCCGCGGAAAAGGCCCTCGGGGAGCTGCAGCAGAAGCCGCTGGCCGCGGCGTTCCTCGGGGGCTTCTGCAGCCACGTCTTCGTCGTCGATCCCACGCGTCGCCCAGCGCACGTCGACCAGCTCGATGCCAATGTCCGCCTCATGGCGAGTATCTGGCTCAAGCACTACGTCAAGCGGAGCTGGCGCCTGCTCCGGGACTGGGGTGAGGAGGACAAGACCCAGATCCGTCAGCTCCTCCTCGTCTCGGCGCTCCACGAGCCCCACGCGGCCGTGGCCGTGCAACTGGCACTGGTGCTGGCGATCATCGCCCGGGGCGAGTTTCCTGGGCAGTGGAAGTACGACCAGCTCTTCGTGCCGATGCTCCAGGCACTCGAGGCCGGTGGCGACGCCCCGCGCCGTCGGGGGCTCGAGATCCTCCATCGACTGGTCAAGGAGCTCGCCTCCCGGCGCCTGACGATCCACCGCAAGCAATTTGCGCAGCTCAGCGTCGAGATCCTCCCGCGGGTCCTCCAGCAGTGGTGCGCGATCGCCCAGGGACTCGATGTGCCCCCGTCGATCTCGATCGGGGCCCTGTCGATGCTCCTCACGGCCACCAAGCTCATCGCGACCATGCTCCTGAATGCCTTCCGGGAGCTCGTCATGCTCCAGAATGGGGAGCTCGTGCAGTTGGCATTTCGGCAATTCTACGAGCAACTCGAGCGCCTCCTGCGGATCCGCCAGACCTTGCGCCCGAACGAAGACGCCGAGCTGATCGTCCTCTTGGACAAAGTCAGCTACCGCATCGCGACGGTGATTGTCGGGCTCCAAAAGGCGTATTCGATTGAGTTTCGGGCGTACTTGACCCCGTTCTTGGGGCTCTTTTGGGGCATCGCGACGCTGCCCATGGAGTCATCGTGTGTGACGGGTGAGGTGGTCTGCAAGAGGCTCCAGATCCAGGCGCTGCAGTTCTTCACCAATGTCCTCAGCTGTCGCCTCTACAAGAGCGAGAGCCTGGCCGGCGGACTCGGCGGGGGCAGCTCGTCGATTGTCACCAAGGTTATCACGGCCATGGGCGACGTGAACCTCACGGATGCGATGGTCCTCGAGGCCCAGGCGGCTGTCGACGAATTCTTCTCCGCCACGACGCCCTCTCCCTTTGGCGCCGGCGTCGCGGCCGATGGCACACAAAGCCCCGATGGCACCACCCGCCTGGCGCTTTTGCTGCAGGTCGTCGTCCTCCACTATATGAAGCTCCAGCCCAGCGATCTCGAGGAGTGGCAGAGTGATCCCGAGGCGTTTGTCAACCTCAGCGAGAGCCTCACTGCTCAAGAGAGCGTGCGAGCGTGCGCCGAGAACCTCTTCCTCACGCTTCTCCAGGGGTTCCCACAGCAAATGATCCCCGTCTTGACGGAGCTCACGAGTGCCTCAACCCATTGGCTCGCGGAAGCCGCCCAAGGCACCGCCACGGCCAGCCGGATAGTCGACGCGGATGCCGTTCTCCTGGCCATCGGTCTCGGATGCTACGATCTCCACGAGTGTTTCGATTTTGAGCCCTGGTTCCTAAACCATCTCGTCCCATTGCTCCTGAACCCGTCACCCACGATTGGGAGCGTCGATGGTGTCCCGGTGCTCCGTTTTCGCGTCGTGTGGCTCGTCAGTTGCTGGCTCGCCCAACTGAGTGCCAACGTCCGCCCGCCGCTGTACGAGGCGCTCTTGAACGCAGCTGCGTTCTTCCGTTCCACAGACTCCGACGCGGCCCTCAAACTTCGGATCGTGCAGTCACTCGAGTCGATGGTCATCGATTGGGGTTTCGATCGCGAGGCGTTCCTCCCGTTCCTCCCTCGTGCCCTTGAGTGTCTGTTTGCGTTCTTCCCCCAAACTGACGAGTCTGAGAGCAAGCTCAAGGTCCTCGGGTGCCTCAAAGCCATCATCCAGGCGTGTGGTGCGGCGGTCGTCGGCTTCAGCGAGCAGATCAGCGCGCCGCTGCCGGCAATGTGGAACACGGGCGGCGAGGCCGAGAACCTCGTGCGCGGCAAGATCCTTCAGCTGTTGGCGAAGCTCCTGACGAGTGTCAAGGAGTGCGACCCGGCGCTCTCGGCGGAGCATACGGATCGAATCCTCGCGCTCCAGGGGATGTGCCTGCAGGTCGTTCGCTTCGCCACGGACGTGAGCAACCCGGATGAGGTGTTTCTGATGGAAAGCGGCCTCGAGCTGTGGACCGAGACGGTGGACATCCGGAATGACTACACTGAGGACCTCCACATGCTCTTCGTCAACGTCCTTCGACTCATGGAACGGGATTACGAGCACGTGAACTTGACCATGGCCCTGGTGACGCGCTACGTCCGCCTGGGTCAGGGTCTGTTCTGGCAAACGTACCACACGGGCGTGACGGAGATGCTTACCAATGTCCTGGGGAATGTCAAGGCCGAGGCCTCAATTCAGATGGCGCGGGCCATCGAGCTCATTGTGGCGACGTACCCCTCGGAGCAGCTCATCGGGTGCACTGGGGTCTTCAAGAAGCTCATCGAGGCGTGCCTCTTGTTCCAACAAAACGACGCCGACCGCGAGCCCGAGGGGGTGATCGTGGCATACCTCGGGGTGTTCGCCCGACTTCTCATGCAGCACCTCGAGTTTGTCGTACTTCACGTGCTCAACAAGGACATGACCGTCCTCATATCCCTGTTGGATCTCATGCTGGACAAGTTTTTCACGGTCGTCGCGGCCTCGATGGCCCTGCGAAGGCGGAAAATCTGGGCCCTCGGGCTCTGTACGACCTTGGAAATTGTCGAACCGCCCATCTTGGAGCGTCTGGGTCGAATTCTCGATGGTTGCGTCGATGTGATCGAGGAAGAGCGAGAGGAGAGGAAGAGCGAGGAGGAGGAGGATGTTAACGATGGGGTGAGCGGTGGAGGCTCCTCACGCGCATATCGCGCGTACAAGATTCAAAAGAAGCAGCAGACGATAAACTCCACAAACCCCGAGGACGCGGCCGTTGTCGCCGTGGATCTGCGGACGCTGGTGCGGCAAAAGCTCGCGGATCTGGCCGCGCGGGTCGGTGCCGAGGCCTTCCAGCAACTCCTCGCGACCGTGGATTCCTCGGTCGTGGCCAAATTACAATAGAACTTTTTCAAATTCATCATGAATACCACCAGCTCGTCGTTTAGTTTCTTAGTTGCTGGACATGCAGAGATGCCCACAGCGTACGATAGTTGCGACCACCACAAGGCACAGGCAGCACACTCTAGCGTCTAACGAGAAATGACCGAGGAAGAAGAGAGTGAGAAGAAGAAGATAAAAGCAAAATATCGCTAGGACATGATAAACTGGAGATTGTAGCGCGAGGCGGACGAAGACGTGGACCCTAGCGAAGACGTCGTCGACGGGGCCACGGGCGAGTGCTCTCGGGAACGCGCCGTCAATGCATCGTCGTTTCGTTTCTCCCCATCGGCACCCGCTTCGTCGTCGTCCTCATAATAATTATCTCCCTCCTCCTCGTCCAAATTAACATCGGTGGTCTCGATGGGCTTGGGCCCGAGCAGGCAGGAGTCTGAGATGAGCGCCTCCCGGAGGACGTCAGCGGTGACGACGGGGTCCCGGAGCAGCGTGCTCAGGCCCGAGAGGAAGTCGACGGTGAAGTCCTGGCGGATCACCCGGACGCGTTCGTCAAACATGTACTCGGTGCAGGTCGAGTACTCGATCTCCCGCCCGATGAGGCGCTGGACAATGTCTTCGTGGGGGAGGATGTGCGGGAAGAGCCGCTCGATGGTCGTGCGGTTGATGACGACCACGAGCCGGCCGATGGCCTTGACGATCGGGGATTCCATGTCGGCCCCAAAGACATGGGCCGAGAGGAGCTCGACGGTGATCGACGAGTGGTACCGCGTGTAGCGGCGCCACTGCTCGAGGATCACATCGAGCCCCGACTGGCCGCCCATCTGCACATCGGGGCTCATAAAGGCCTCGAGGAAGCTCAGCTGGATGTCATGGCACTTGCGGACGTGGTCCCCGGCCGTGGGGTCATGGAGCCCGTGGACAAACATGGCATAGTACTGCTCAACGGCCTTGAGGGCCGAGGCATGGACGAGCTGGCGGTCGTAGCGGATCTTGGTCTCGAGGAGCGTCCGGGCCTGCCGGAGCCGCTCGACGCTCTCCTTGAGGTTGTTGATGTCGAGTCGGAGGTTGTACTCCATCGACCCCTGCTTGTCCCGGTACCGCCGCTGGCTGATGCGGCACTGCCGGCGCCGGCGGGCCATGCGCTCCTCGGGGTCGGCCGTGGCGGTGGCGACGGGGGCGGCGGCGTGGGTGGCGCTCATCTCGCACTAGATCGACGGCGCGCTTCGGTGACTGACTTGAGGCAGGGACTAGTGCAGCCGCCCGGTTGTGGTGTTGCCATCAAGACCACAACAACCACAACGCCAGTGCGAATATAAAAGTTCGTTGGTGGACTGCCTTGTCTGGCGATATAAAAGAAAAACAAAATAGACCATACCGACAACAAACAGGATACGGAGGGTACTTTTTATTGGCATGAATTATACACCCATTCAGCCGTGGGTGATGCTGCGTGTTTGAAAGGGATATTATTTTCTCAAAATATTCGCACGAAGCGAAAATGGAGAAATATCGGAGTATTGAACATCATGGCAACAAAACCATGAAACATCATGTCAATTCATGGAGATTTTGAAGGGATATATCCTCGACTATTCCCATTGATTTTGATGAAACCTCCCAATTTACAAGATTTTCGCCCCCGCCAAAATTGATCGGTCGGGGTGTCGCAACTTTTGATATCGCAAATTTTGACTTTTCGTGGAAATAGAGGCCATTTTTCGATGCGGACAACATAGTTGAATACGGCGGATTTGCCATAAGTGTGACATATTCGTCGTAATGCTCAAGCTGGTGCCCGTCCGGATTGGGTCCCCGTACCAGGCCGAGATCCCGGAGCTCTTGCCGGCAGCGGAGCGGCAACGGGCCCGCGAAGAGGCCACCACGCGAGCGACGGTCCGCCAGCAGTGGGCCTCCAGCCGCGTCAGCGATGCCGAGGTCCTCGCGTTCCTCCAATCGTCCTGCCGGCTGAACGAGGCCGAGGAGGTTCGTGAGGGTGCCCCCATCATGCTGTTGTTTTTGCAACATCCGAGCTGCTTGTCTCATCCTCGTGATGAAATGAATCCGACCCCAGGGCCTCCGGTGTCTTCACGAAGGGGACTACGACGTCAATCGTGCCGCGTCGTTGCTCCAGCAAGCCCGCCACCGCCGCCTACGGGGCGCCCAACAACGACAGGCCGCGTTGACGGACGAGGAATTTGAAACGGCGGTCCAGGCCCATGGCAAGAAGTTCTTCCTCATCAAGGTAAGTTATCTGCGCAATCCTTTGTATCCCATTCACTGTTGGCGAAGGTGTGTGGAGGGATCGGTTGTCGTTTGACGTCACGCCGTTCCGCGGACCTGTTGTTTTGCTGACAGCAACACTACCCAGAGGCGACGACCTCGGACCTCGTCGCGCGCTTTTATGAATGGAAAACCTCAACTGCCTACACCCGCTGGCGGGAGCGAGTTCGTGCCAGGCGGAACAAGGAGGCGGCCCGACTCCGGCAGTGGACCGACACAGAGGAGTCGGAGGCCTCTGATTTCCACAACGAGTACTGCGACCTCTGCTGCACCGGCGGCCAGTTGCTCTGCTGCGATGGCTGCGAGCGGGCCTATCACTTTAGCTGCGTGACGCCGCCCATCAAGGACGTGCCCATGGGTGACTGGTTTTGCAAGACATGCGCGGCGATCCTTGGCGCGAGCCTCAAGGTCCAGGCGAGCGCTGAGAACGCCTACTGTGACGAGATTGTCGTCTCCGAGAACTCGGTGGAAGATGACAACGACGAAGATGACGAGATCGAGAATGGTGACAGTCCTCGTGCGCAGGACGACTCGATGGACGTCACGTTGGTGATCAAGAAGGAACTCCTGGCCGACGTCTACCAAGAAGACCGAAAGATTGAGAATGACGACGAGATGTCCGATATCTCTAACGGTACCGCTGAGGAGAGCCTCCGAGATGAGGACAGTGTCCTCGGGGACGACGACTCCAAGTCCGCGTTCTCTCGAAGTCGCTTGCTCGATTGCCGCGAGAGGAAATTCACCGTGGAAGCGGACACCGTGACCATCAAAAACGAACCCGTATCCGCCGTTTGGCCAGCTCCTCGGGCCCCGCTGGCTTCGCCAACAAAGCGATCTGCTGCTGCTGCACCGCCCGGGATGAAATCTCCACTTCCCGTCGAGGCCGTGGACAATAATCGAAAGCGCCAGCGGAAAATTGGTGCACCTCGACGGATTCCACAATCTCATCGGGGAATATAAGCAAAAGGTGTGGCCTCCAGTTGCAGGTATTGATTCGGATCTTTAGGCTCCCTAGACGATCAGGTCGAGGTGTCGATTGGGTGCGAGGCACTCGGCCTCCAGGCCCTGGAGCACCTCCACCTCGACGCCCGCGGCCTGGAGCAACTGCACGCCCTCGCAGATGACGAAATTCTTGGGCTCCATCACCCCAATGACGACCCGGCGGACGCGCGCCCGCAGGCAGCTTTGCACGCACGGGGTGTTGCCCGAGAGCCGCTGGCTGCAGGGCTCCATGGTCGTGTAAACCGTCGCGCCGTCGGCGGCAAAGTCGAGCTTGTGGAGGGCGACCTGCTCGGCGTGGGTGTTACCTGGGAGCTCCCGGGAGAAGCCCGTGGAGAGGACCTCACTGTCGCGGACGACGACGCAGCCGACGCAAAAGGCCTTCTCCGCGGGCTCTGACTTGTGGGCCTCGGCGATCGCCAGGCGCATGAAACACTCGTCGTCGCGCGTCGTCGCCATTGTGATGGTGGGGATGATGATTCTTTCGGAGTTGGCTGACTGCGACAATTTGTTATGCACAACTCATCATTTACGTTTACTACCAATTTCGTATTCACATCTCACCAACAACACACCGTCTTTTGATACTTGGTTTAGGCACGATCCTAACTAAACGCGACCTTCAGTCTGTTTGTGCTAAGCTTTTCCACTACTACCACCACCGACCTTTTGCATGCTGATGAGTGGTGCATGGCACCCGCGCATTCCCAGCGGCGCGTTCATTTTCATTGGGGCGGGCACGAGGAACTGGCCGTGGGGCGGGGATGGCATGATAATAAAAAGAAAAACACAACGAAATTGGAGCAATGGTGGCAGGAGGCGGATTTCCTCGGGGAGAGCTGAGAGACGAGTCGGACAGAGAGATAGGGAAGAGGAGCATAACGGCACATGATCGAGTGTCATGCGCGATCCGCGGCGGTAAACTGCGCCAGCACCCGCTGCTCCGCGAGATCATCGAGCACCCGACACACGGCCTGTTCCATCTTGTCGCAGTTGAGTTTCTGGGAGATCTTGAACTGCTCAAGCTGTCGCAAAGGATCAAACGAAAGGGGCGTCAGTCGCTGGTATAGATTGTTGTCACGATGCCAAAAAGAAGCCGCGCAATACCGTGAGCTGCTCGCCAATGCCATTCGCGAGGTTATCGACGATCCCAAACATCGCGAAGGGGATCCGCAGTTCGTTGATCAGTTCGGCCTCGTTCGCGCCGGTCATGCCGATGAGTTCCTGGTGGTCGTATACGCCTCGTCAGTCTCGTTTCATCGTCAACGACACACACAAGGGAGCCCTCACTCAACCAACGCACCCCGAACTGCTTGAAGAAGCGCACTTCAGCCTTGGTCTCAAAGCGCGGCCCCGCAGTCTGGATGTACACGCCGCCATCGTACGGATCAAAGGCGCCATCCTGGAGCACGCGGAGGATGCGGCCTCGGAGATCGCCGCTGACATCGGGCACGACGTGCGCATCGTAGTGGCGGGACATGTGGAGAATGTCGAACGGATTGAAGTAATCCTCTGGCACGACGATCCTATCACAGCAGCGCAGCCACACGGTGGGTCAGCTTGCCATGCACTCGAAGACCCGTTCCTCCTGACAACGTACTGTCCGACGCCAATCTTGGCGTTCATCGAGCCGACCGAGTAAATGCCAACGACGGCCTCGCAGCCGCTGACCTTCATGGCCGTGGCGATGGCCTTGAAGTTGATCTGCCGGGGCTGTTTGTACTGCCCATCGGGGTCGGCGTGGTGGCGCTGGACAAAGACAATCTGCAGATCCCAGACCTTCCAGAGCCCAACGTGGGCGACGACGCCGCCGTACTCGGTGTCGATCACCGTCTCCCGCAGGGACGCGGAGAACTCCTTGGCGTGGAACAGGCTCGAGCCGCCGATGACCCCGAGGATGTGGGGCTTCTTGTTGTTGGTCGCGGTGGTGGCGGCGGCGTCGCCGCGGGATACGACGACGACGGGGGTCACGGCGTCCACCACCGGGGACGACTCGGGCATCTCGCTCTTGGACATTTGTGTAAGTGGGCGAATGGGAATCTACGAGATGTGCTGGTGGGTCGCCGCACGGGGATGCCGCGGAAATCGAAAATGCAGTCACGACGCCGTGGAGTGGGGTCACGCACTCGGGGCGACGCGTCGACGGTCACCACACACACACACACAGACACACACGCACACGAGCGCTCAGTCAACGCGATCGGAGGTGGTGATGCGAGCGTTTGGTCGGGACGGAGGCTGACGCGCAGCTTCTTTTATTCACCCCCAAGCGTTGCCACCGACCGTCACTCTGTTGCCTAACCTGATGATCCTCGACCCGAAAGTAAGGTTGTTTACGTGGAATTCGGACATTTTGTCCCATATGAGATCGAAAATCAGGTTTTTATGGCTCCCCAAATAAGGTGGTAGAGCTCTTCACCTACGCACCCCGAACCCGCGCGATGATTGGCCCACCTGTGGTCCACTTAGTTGATGCGGTTTGGTGGTACCGCGTTAAATTACGACCGCAGAGAATGGCATGGAACATTATTGGACGAGGCACAGCACTACTGCACGATCGATCCATCGCATTCACATCGCCACTGGTTCGGCGTCTGCATGCAAATGGGTAATGACACGGCGAGCTGGGTTTCAGAACTCAGGAGCTGTCATGTAACCTCGTCAGCTTAGCTAATCCTCTCCTTGTGACGATGAGCTTGTTGCTGCTGGTTGCAACTGAGCATTGATCGAGGTGACGATCAGCAGATTCAGTCGCTCTGCGGCGTCCGTCCCATGTATCATCGATAGCTGCCGGTTCCAATGAATGCACGAATCGAGGGCCATTGCAGTTTTCTCGTGCTTTCGATGGGATCCCAGCAAAGACATTTCAGCTTGGGAAATCATCAAAGACTCTCCGATATCGACACGTCATCGTTTTATGGACAATTGGCGAGTCGCAGCGTATCATGGTTCTCATTCCTCCTCAAACTCGTCCTCAAACTGCTCCGATGCGTAACTCATGCTCGTCTCGGGTCGCCCCGCCGAGCCCCCGGGGGCCATGTG